>JARFJB010001907.1:2015000-2030000 GCA_036346205.1 Vesta saturnalis | reverse complement strand
TTCGTTCAATAAATATTTAGTGTTAAAAATGGCAACAGTGCTATGCCGAACCCTGTATATTGTAAAGGCTGGTGATCAGAAAGTAAAGTAAATATTCTGCGAAATATATATTTGTGAAAAATAATTGCTAGACTTTCGCTTTCCAAATTTGAGTTAAGTTTTTCAGTTTCAGAAAGGGTGCTTGATGCAAATATTACATGTTTTTCCTCATCATTAATACGATGACAAAACAGCCCCTACTCCATATCCGCTTGCGTCGCATGAGACATAAGTAGGTAAGGATGGGTGAAAATGTGTGAGGACACCTTCGGATGTAATTAAGATTTTACTCAATTGAAATACGTTTTCACATTCGTCTATCCAATCAATTTCAACACCAGACTTGCATAGATCATATAATGATCTAAGTTTACTTGACAACATCGGTATAAATTTACCATAGTAATTTTATAGACCCAAATATGATTTGTTGTGTTAAATGTGATGGTGAAGGCGCTTTTTCAATACACTCAATTTTATACCTTGTTGGATGAATACCAAGTTCATCAATTTTGTGTCCGAGATATTTCATTGAATTTTTATAAGACACACTTTTTTATTGATTTTTACGTTGCACTCTTTTAACCGTTGCATGACAGCCTTGAGATTCTCGTGACATTCTGATAAAGAAGAACCATAAACTAAGATGTCATCTAAATAACATTTAACGTTTGACAAACCAGATAAAATAGTTTCCATAACAGATTGGAAAATTCCTGATGCTGAACTTATCCCATTAGTTAATGTGTTATAACGAAAAAGTCCCAAATGAGTGTTTGTTGTAAATAATTCCTTGGAAGACTCACTAATTTCAAGTTGTTGAAATGCCCCTTTGAGATGTAAAATAGTAAAAACTCTACTGCCACTTAGGCTTGCAAATATATCATCCGTCAATGGTAATACAGTACTGTTAATGACACAGATCCTAATGTCATTTGAGTTCTTTTTAGAAACGACAATAGGGCTCGCTCATTTACTATGACTTATTTTAGTTAAAATTCCAGATATTACTATTTTTGACAATTCCTCTTCAACTTTAGGTTTCAAAGAGTATGCCATCTCATAAGCTCGATGAAAGATCGGCCTGACATCATCTTTTATGTTTCTCTCTGCTTTGCATTTTTTTATTCGATTATTAATAGCAGTTTGAAAATTACATGCAAACTGAATTGTGAGTTCCGAAATTAAATCACGAATTTTAGCAGATATAGATGTATGTACTAGCGACAACACAAATATTTTGATTTTTATGAGACTTACTTTGACTTTCATTCATTACGTTTGACTCGATTTGACTATTTTTGACTGATTTTGACTTCACTAAGACATTGATTTATGGATTTATGACATTCAGCCAATTGCCACCTAACAAAGGTGTAAATCTATTTATACTATCTACTATAATTAAAGGTAACAAAAACATGATTTGCATACTCAACAGTAACACCTAACTGACCTATGATTGACACATTTTGACCGGTGACTACTTTTAATTTAAAATCTACCGGACTTAACTCTACATGGGTGAACAGATCATTATAATCGTCAACGTGCATCACAGACTTACAAGCTCCAGAATCAACTTCTATTTTGAGCTGTTGTTCGTCAACAACCAATTTTACCTGTAAACTTTCATTTTTCTTGGATATAGAGTTTAGACTCAACCAACCTAATTCTAACGAATCATCTTCTGACTCATCGTTAAGTTACTTTATGGACTTTGTTTTTAGATAAGACTGACTTAGCTGTATGCCCTGTACGATTGCATGCGAAACACTTCCAGTTGACAGCTGGACATTTTCTTTCACCCCAGTGTATTCTTAAACAACGTTTGCACAGCTTGTTTCTCGACTGTTCACTGACATTTTGACTTGAAGATTGACCTAACTTTATTTTTTTCTTTTGACTTGGTACTTAGTTTCTTAGAGTTGGACTGGTTATATTTCTGGTATCTCAGCTTATTGACCGACTCTGTTACATCACTTCCAAATAATTGTTAGTTGATTTTCAGTAAGCTCTATAGCCATTGCAGCTTTAAGCGCATTATCAAATGATGGTAAAGGATCTATAGTTAACAACTTCCTTCGAATTGAGCTTGACTTGACACCACAAACTAATTTATCTCGAAGTGCATCTGATAAGAAAGATCCAAAATTGCAATGCTTGGCTAGGTTTCTTAATCTAATAGAAAATTTTCTTAGATCTTCACCAGTTTTTTGCTCAGCAGACCAGAATTTGTAACGTTCTACAATGACTAAACGTTTAGTCCCAAATTGACCTTCTAAAGCTTCTGTAAGTTCAGCATATGAATTACTAGTAAAGTACTTGGTGCTAACAAATATTTTAGACATTTATATGTTTCACCGCCAATTAAGGTTAAAAAAAGAGGTATTTTCTTTTCGTCAGTGGTTATTGCATTCGCCTTAAACAGTTGTTCTAACTTTTCAAAGTAGGCCTTTGCATTAAAATACACAAATTGAATACACTGCAAATAGCATCTGCCCCAGATCGTACGAGGTAAAAAAATTATCGCACGTTACGTTGTGACCTTTTAGACCATAAGTAAGATCTAGCTAAATCCTTTTACGTTGACCTCTCTCTGGAGGTTCACCTTCTTTTTCCCGAGGTAAACTTGCATGTTATATGCATAAGCAGTTACAGAATCTTGACTCCGTATTTAGCAGGTTTATCCACAATGTACTGTCTAAAGGGCAACGCCTCTAAAAGGTACCAGTTGCTCATCTACTGTTACATTTTACTGAACATTATAGAGCTTAGATAGAATTGCAACCCATTCATCCCACAAGTCCCGTATGGGAGCTAATTTATCAGTTTGGCGTCGTCGTGGTCGAATTTCTTTAACGTCAAAGCGAATTATTCGTGCAATTACATGAAATCGTTGCTCTGTGTATTGGACGACCTATATTTCCATCCCGCAGACTAAGATTTATACATTCCAGCTAGAAACAGCAGGTCAAAATATGCTTCTGGATTAACTAATGTTAGTTCTTGAAACGTGTCGCCACAAAGTCATTTGCCTTCTAAATTGGACATTTTCAAATTAGGTTTACAATTGGGGAGGGGGGGTCAATTAGAAGAAGTGCATGAATTTTATATCAATTATTCGCCACGTAGCATACCTTGTTGGCCCAGGAATCAATGAAATAATATTTGCTGCTGATAACCTTCCCGATTGATGTGTCTTTTCATTCCATACTATATTACCATCTTTTGAAGTTACTTGATTATCCGTATCAGCCTCATCTGAAATCGTAGCTTCCACTTCATCATCCGATTCGCTATTATATATCTCGGTTTCGGACAAATAGTCTTCTTCTTCAAAAGCTTTTTCTGTCATATTGACCCGAACACAATAGGAGGGTTAATACAGGAAACAGTATACAAAAACTGAGCCATACACAAAAGTAGCACCCCTTACGGTTTGGGTGTAACCACTTTATATTTGAAAGTGTAAATAATATCTTATTTTACACGGAGCTAAAGTAATACTTTTTTTGTCGAATCTCTTTTAGAGATTTCGCTCCACATAAAATATACAATTTTTTCTTCAAACCTGACCTAGTGTAATTCGTTAATGAAATTCTTAAAATTACTCTGATATTTATTAACTAGTCGGAAAACTATCCACCACTTGGTTACCTATTCCACCATCTTGTTTTCTAGTCGTAGTACCAACCTAAACTTTTACATTTCTTTCAACATTCAAACTCAAACATTATAACACTTTCTTTTCTTTTTCTTAACCTGAAGTGTTTAACATGAACTTAAAGTAATACTAATCTTATCGTTATCTAGAATTTCATCGTCTAATTTATAATTTGGATTGTTAAATTCAGGTAACTTGTCTCGTATTATCCTATCAAATAATGTATCCGATACGTAGGGTTATATGTGGTGTACTTCTATACATAATGAGATAATTCAATAAATCTTCTTTCCAATCTTTCTTACACGCTTGAGCTATTCTTAATTTTTTAAGTATAGAACGATTTTGACCTTCGACCTCACCGTTTGCTTGAGGCCCAAGTATATAACATGATTTAATTCTATGTTTCACATTACAAAAGTGTTTAAACTCCTGACTAATAAATTGACTTCCGTTGTCTGATACTCAACGGGTAGCCGAATCTAGCAAACATGACTTTTAATTTGCTTATTATTGTCTTTGATGTGACATCTTTTATAATATCTACCTCATAAAACCTATTATAACAATCTACTGTCACCAAATAGTAACGTTTAGACCATAGGTTCCCAACACACCGCCCTAGTGACCTGAAGCTTTTCGTCATACCCAAAAGGCAAATCGTTATGACAGTCAACGGTCATGCTACTACTAATTAAATTTAACCTTAGTACTCGCGTCTACTTTACATACATAACTGCTGGCATGGCGCCTCCTAGACACCAATGTGGTTTATAGCTGTTTTGATTTTTTACATGCATACTTAAAAAGCACTACATTCAAAACAACTATCAAAGCGTACTACTCTATTAAGGAATTCCTTTGTGATGATTTATCTAGTCTAAATCGATTACCTGCCCACATATTATATATTTTAACGCGGATGTGTTTATACGTTGTTTAATGTTTGTTTTTTTTGTATCTTTGCTAATCATTGTATTGTTGTCCTTTTTTTAATTGTGTTTTGTATATTTTTTATTGATGTGCGTTATGTCTACTCCTGTGACATGACAAATGTAAGTGCTTTGCACAGTAACATGCAAATAAATTATTATTATTATTATTATTAATACATTGTTGTTTTGTAATCATGTCTAAGAAAAGTAAAACAATCTAAACATGTTTAAAAAGTTTATTAACCATTAAAAATATATTAGAATACAAGTTTGAACAAAGATTATAAATGTATTGATAATATATTATGTATATAAATATACATAAGTACAGAAATAAGATATAAAATTTTAAGAGTTGTACATAAGTTGCACATAAGATTATACATAAGATTTATTACATATAAGTTTACTGTGTTATGTACAAATATTTTTGTTACAAATTGTACAAATTTGTTTTGCATGTCGATTTCTCAATCTTGGACATAAATAACAGCGTTTTCTGATAGCTGTAGCTACTTCTTTATATTGGACTATTGACAATATGTAAACACATGCGAACTTATTTATTATTATTATTATTAGATGTATTACGAGAAATTCTACCAATGTAACTGTATACGTTAATTTATACGACTGTACTTTGTTAATATAACCAATATCAATTAACAATCGATGTAAATTTTGTCTTTATGTATGACATTAAATTCTAAATTATAAATACAATCAATTACTTATATTAATCATGTATGCAATATCGCATTACACACCAACAACTTGACTAATATTAAATTATTATAAGTTTTTTATGAACGAATAAAATATAAAAATAAAAATAAAATAAAATTAATAATAATTTTTAATTAGATATTTACCTTTGAACTTATTCGTTCATACAAAACTTTAATAATTTAATATTAGTCAATTGCCTTGTTGAATCTTGCGATTAACATAACATATATTTATATTTACTTAAATACATACATTTAATACATAACAATTAATTACATATCATTACATATACAAACATAAATCATCAAACTTTTTATTTATGTATTTAATAAAATTAATAATAATTTTTAATTAGATATTTACCTTTGAACTTATTCGTTCATAACAAAAACTTATAATAATATAATATTTCATTATTAATCGCAAAAGCGGGAAAACCACACACAATTGGCGAGGAATTAATTATTCCCAGTCAAAGAGGTAATCAAAACTGTTCTTCATCATAAGACGCCATCAGATATCATAAAAAAATTCCTTTGAGTAATGATACAGTGCAAAGAAGAATAGATGAAATGACTAAAGACGTTGAACTATCATTATGTGATTACTTAAAAACTTCCAAATTTTCCATTCAACTCGATGAATCAACTTTACCAAATAACGAAGCACTACTCTTGGCTTACGTCCGATTCATAAAAGAAAAAATTTGTCAAGAGTTATTATTTGCAAAAAATTTGGAAACCGATACAAAGGGAGAATCCATAATTAATAACATGCATTTTTCGGAAATAAATTCCTATTCGAAATATTTTACATTATACAGATGGTGCTCCAGCAATGACACTTGTTATTCATCATCAATTTTCAAACAAATCTTAATGAACGCCTACGAACGTCGATCCATTACGTTATATATTATATATTACATATTAACATTACATTACACATTAACATTACATTACACATTACATTACATTACATTACATTACGCATTACGCATCACGCATCACGCATTGCGCATCACTTATACAGCTGCACGCTGCATGCACGCTACATTCATACTTGCACGTTACGTCTATCAAACGCACCAGCACACGACACGCACATGCATTATCCATCGCATAATACATACACCATACACATATACAAACATATACATACATACATAACATACATACATATCACACATACACATCACATACATCACAACACACAATACACACATACACAACAACACAAACACCAAACAGACACACACTACATATACACTAAATACATTACTACATATACATTCTACATTACATTACACATTATTACACTTACAACAATTGTACCACATACACATTATACCAATACATATACATACTACACATTACACACTTATACATATCACTACACTATACATTGTACATCACTTACAATCACATTACATTAACATATTACATTATACATATACATTTACATTTACATTATTACATTGTACATATGTACATTATTACATGTACATTGTACATTATTACATTGTACATTATTATTGTACATTGTACATTGTACATTGTACATTATTACATTATTACATTGATACATTGTATTGTACATTAGTACATTATTGTACATTATTACATTATTACATTGTACATTGTACATTGTACATTATACATTATTACATTATACATTATACATTATATTACATTATACATTATACATTATACATTATACATTATACATTATACATTATTACATTATACTATTATACATTATACATTATACATTATTACATTATACATTATCATTATACATTATTACATTATCATTATACATTCATACATTATACATTACATTATACATTATACATTATACATTATCATTATACATTATACATTATACATTATACATTATACATTATACATTATACATTATACATTATACATTATACATTATACATTATACATTATACATTATTACATTATACATTATACATTATACATTATACATTATACATTATACATTATACATTATACATTATACATTATACATTATACATTATACATTAATTATACATTATACATTATACATTATACATTATACATTATACATTATACATTATACATTATACATTATACATTATACATTAATACAGTTGATATACATTATACATGTAACATTATACATTATACATTGTACATTTATTCATTAGTACATTAATTATCATTATACATTGTTATTACATTATACATTATACATTGTACATTTTACATTTACATATAGTTACATATGTACATTATACATTATATCATTATTGACATTATTAATTACATATATGTAATATCATTATTAGATTACATTACATACATTATTACATTATTACATTAATTTTACATTAGTACATTCTGTACATATATACATTGATATGTACATACATCTGTACATTGATTGTCATATTACATTATGAGTATTAACATTTACATTGTACATTATACATTATACATTATTACATTGTACATATGTCACATGTACATTAATTACATTTACATTATACATTGTACTATTAATTACTTATACATTATTACATTATACATATTACATATACATTAATACATTGTACATATTATACATTTTTACATTAACATATATACATTAGAACATTATACATTACATATTACATATATAATTGATTATTGTACATTGTACATTGTACATTATCATTATTATACATTATTAAATTATATACATTATACATTGTTACATTAAATTAACATTTATACGTTATACATTTACATTTACATTTATCATTTGATTATTCGTTACATAACATACATTTATACATTATACATTGTACATTGAACAATTACATTGCATATTAATTATTAGTCATTGTACATGATCATTATACATTAACGATTGTACATTATAAACATTTATTGTACATTATACATTGCATACATTAATACATATTACATTATTACATTATACATTATATTACATTATACATTATTACATTACATTATACATTATACATTATACATACTATCTATACATTACGTACATTATACAATTGTACATTATACATTATACAATATATACATTATTTTAACATTATACATTACATTGAACATTATTACATTGTACATTATGCATTACATACACTTATTACATTCATACATTATTAACAACATTGTACATACACGTGTACATTGTACATTATACATTGTAACATTAATAACATATACATTGTACATATTACATTATACATTATATTATACATTATTACATTACATACATTACATTACATTATACATTATACATTATTACATTACATTATTACATATACATTACTCAGTACATACATACATATACATTATACATATACTTGTATCATTATACATTTACATTAACATTATACCACATTATACATTATAACATTTACATATACATTTACATTATACATCACATACATATACATTGATACATTATACATTATACATTAAATACATTTAACATTATACATTATACACATTAACATTACACATTATACATTATACATTACATTATACATACATTACATTGTACATTCACATTACATTATGTACATTATACATTATACATTATACATTATACATTATACATTATACATTATACATTATACATTATACATTATACATTATACATTATACATTACATTTACATTATACATTTACATTATACACTATGTACATTTACATTGTACATTTACATTATCATTGTATTACATTTATCATTGTACATTATACATTACATTATACATATATTATTACATTACATATGTACATTATACATTTACATTACATTTACATTGTCATTATACATTATTATGTACATTTACTTAATTACATTGTACATTGTACATATACATTATACATTATACATTTACATTAGTACATTACATTATACATTATTACATTATACATTGTACATTTACATTTACATTTACATTATACATTGTACATTATACATTATTACATTATACATTGTACATTGTACTTACATTATATACATTATTACATTGTACATTATTACATTAGTACATTTACATTATTACATTGTACATTATTACATTTACATTGTACATTTACTCATTGTACATTGTACATTTACATTGTACATTTACATGTATGTACATTGTACATTATTCATTATGTACATTTGTACATTGTACATTTATGTACATTGTACATTATACATTACATTCATTACATTGTACTGACATTTACATTTACATTATACATTAATACATTATACGTGTACATTAGTACATTTACATTGTAATACATTATACATTAACGTTACTTACATTATACATTTATTACATTATACATTATACATTATACATTATACATTATTACATTATACATTATATTACATTATACATTATACATTATACATTATACATTATACATTATACATTATACATTATACATTATACATTATACATTATACATTATACATTATACATTATACATTATACATTTCATTATACATTATACATTATACATTATATCATTATACATTATACATTATACATTATACATTATACATTATACATTATACATTATACATTATACATTATACATTATACATTATACATTATACATTATACATTATACATTATACATTATATGAAAATGTAAACTTTCACCATTAACACTCATAATAAAATACTTATATTTTTTGGGTTTTTTAATGGTGTATTTAAATTATACAATCTAAACGTTTCGATAACACTTACAGTTATCTTCGTCAGTAGTAATATTTGTAAAAATTGTTAAAGATGTTGTAAACAATTTTGTCAAAGTTGAAAAATTAAAACAAACATCAGCCTGCTATTAATACAACTGTTTGAGAAACGTATAAAGCCAACTTATAAAAATTAAATTTCAAATTTTAGTAAAGAATAACTAGAGGTTATTAAAAATTAAATATTGTTAAACTGCCTTAAAGATGACAAACCAGAACACTCTCTACGACGAAAGCTAACAATGAAATTTGTCATCCAAAAACACATTTAACAAAATTTAAACGAGTTATGATGTAAGTGTAAAGTTGTGAAAAACTTCAATTTGAAAATGATAGAAGCATTAACAAATCCAAACATCACATCAAATAAAATAACCCAGTTAAATCTAACAAAGAGATATCTTTATCAATAATTGGAAGTGTTATTAACAATGAAAAGCACAATGTAGAACGTTTTTTGTAATTTTTAATTTTAATTTAATTTCAACTACTTATGTTAAATTATAGTGCTGTGGTAATTTAACATATAATTGGTAAAGCATTTACTTCAAGGTCTAGGAAAAACACAGCAAAAACCTAGACATACCAAAAGTTAAAATTAAAATCAAAATTAAGACGTATCATTATTTTTTTTAATTATAAGATGCCAAAACCTATTTAAACGGAGATTTTCTTCTTGTCTATTAAAATTATTAGGGTGTTTATATATTTCAATAGCTTCACGTTGCAAACGAACATAATAATGAGTTTGTCTTGACAATATTTCCATATTGTCAAATTGAATGTCATGATTTAGATTATTCAGGGCATGGTCAGCCACAGCAGACCTCTCTGGTTGACCTAATCTACAAAATCTCATATGTTCTTTGCGTCTTGTATCAAAGCTACGTTTTGTGGTTCCGATGTATACTTTTCCACATGAACAAGATAACTTATACACTCCAGAAGATGATAAAGGGTTTGACGCATCTTAAATGCTCTTTAATTTTTCTTGTAGGTTTAAAAATAGTCCTAATGCCATATTTAATTAGGATTTTTTCAATTCTATTTGTAACATTAGCTATAAAAGGAAGAAAAGCAGTACCAACATTAAGAACTGGTTTTTCTTTAAGGTTACGCCTAGAAGGTGTAATAACATTATTAATATCTGTAAGTGAATATCCATTATCTTGTAAGGATTTTCTTAAATATTTATATTCATCATTCAAAATTCAGGGTCACAAATTCGTTTTGCTCGATCTACTAAAGATTTAATTACACTAATTTTTTGACGTGGATGGTGGTTGGATAATTTATGAAGGTATCTATCAGTGTGTGTCGGCTTTCTGTAAACCTTAAAAGATAGTGAATTATTATTTTTAGATATTAATATGTCAAGAAATGGTAAACTTCCATTAGTTTCTTTTTCCATGGTAAACTGAATACTAGGATGTATACCATTTATAAAAACCAAAAACTCATGCAGTGCTTCTTCTCCATGTTTCCAAATAACAAATGTGTCATCTACATATCTATACCAAACTTAAGGTTCTTTAGGTGTATTTCGTAACGCTAATGTTTCAGATTTTGCCATATAAAAATTAGCTATAACAGGACTAAGGGGACTACCCATTGCTACACCTTCAATCTGTTCATAAAATTTACTATTCCACTGAAAATAAGTTGTAGTAAGACAGTGCTAAAAAAGAATGGTTATATCTTTTGGAAAAAGATGATCAATGTATTCAAAGAGGCACTTTTGTAAAAAGTGAAACAACATCAAAACTAACCATTATATCACTCTTTTCAATTTTGAAACTGCATTTTTTCAACAAAGTCGGCAGAATTTTTAATGTAATGGGGTGTTTTTCCTATATGATGTTGAAATAGCTTCAGAGTTGGTTAGTTTATTTTTTATTTCTTCAGGAATAGATGATAATTTAATCAGTTCTTTAGTTTTCAAAAGAAACTTTTTTATTGGATCTTTTGGTATTTCACGATAAGCTTCTGGTCCCAACAATTGTTCTATCTTAATGTTATAATCGTTCATATTTAATATAACAGTTGCATTACCTTTATCTGATTTTAATTATTATACTTTCATTGCGTTTAAGATCAAGTAAAGCAGCCGTTGACGAAATGATAAGTTGCTCTTTGGAGGTTTTGTTTTACGTAATATGTTAACTGTTATATCTAACTTCATTAGCAGCATCAAAAGGTAATAATTTAATGGAGTTTTCGATGTTGAAATTATATCTTCAAAAGGTATTACTCTGGTGTTATCTAAAATTTCCTCCTTTAGAAAGCGCTTCAATAGCATATCTGAAACAACATTATCAGAAAGGTTTATAACTGTTTTTTATAATCAATAGATGGTCTATTATTTTGTTGTTTGTATAATTTATTAAATTCTTCTTTCTGACGTTGACATGAGATGTCAAAATTTATTTTCATAGATTTAAACGTTATAGAATCAATTTTATCCCAATCTTCTTTATTCAATATAAATGAAATTTCTAAATGTAAATATAAAAGATTTTTATCGGTGTTATCCAATAACTTATTGGATAACACCGATAAAAATCAATCAATTGAGATCAAGCCTACTGATGATCGATTCCAAGAGCTTGTGCCGAAAATGAATTGGTTTCATAGCGTATGAAGAAGAGTTGGCACATCTTTTCCAGAATTATTGAGACACGACTTTGGTGCAAAAAATCCACAAAAACATTGGCTTTGTGTACAGAATAACTACCGATCCGTCAATAGATGTCAGGGGAATTAAGATGTTCAAAGTTTTTACTAATAGCTTTAGCTAAAGACCAAAATTATCCTATAGGAGATGTAGCTAGTTCATTGCATTTTCGTTGTTCGAACAACTTTTTAGTTTTAGTGATGTCACTTTTGCAGATATTTCTAGCACCAACGTATTCTACATGACTGTCAACCGATTTATTAGATTCCCATTTAATATAATATTTATTTTTTAAAGATATTGCATCAGCACAAACCTTATTGAACCAGGGTTGGGAAAGTGAATGACCAAAGTGAATGACCTATACGGTACTGTTTTTTGGGAATGTATAACTCCATTGCCATGAGGATGACTTCAGATACTGAAAGAGCGATGTCGAAGAAGAGGACGACTTAAAACAATATTCACGTCATGGAAGGTTGCAAAATCCGTAAATCACCCATCAGCTGACTTAAAACACCACAAGGTTCTATCGGTTTCACGAACAACAGTGGAATTAGGTACAGTAGAAATTATTTCTATTAGACAATGGTCGGAAAGACCTAAAGGCGAAAGAATGGAAGTTTTATAACAAGAGGATTTGGTGTAAGAAAGAGATCTAGAAGACGTGGAATATGGTTAAGGTTATCAGGGATTCTTGTGGGTTCAGAAATCATTTGTGTGAGATCACATGAAATAGCAAATGTTTCTGCACTATGACAGGATTACGGGAAATGTAAAGTCCGATTCTTCGTCACTCTCCGAAAGTTCAATGTCACTACTCGCCCCTACACTTGTATCCGTTTCAATTCGCTTTACGTTACTTCTGTCTTTGCTTTCCCCCATTTCTTCTTATTTTTTAACTTCGTATTACAATATTTTGCGCAATGTCCTATGTTTCCGCATTTTAAATATTCCTCTGCTTTCGCAGGGCACTTATTATCATTCGCTAGATGTAATTTACTTCCACAGCGATAACATTTTACACTTTTAGTTTTCTTCTTACCGATCTGGGGTTTTTCGTTTAATTGGTTTATGTTACTCGTTCCCGACATTTCTGCTGACTGAACATCTAAATTTTCTATTGCTTTCGCGAACTCAATAACAGTATTTAAATCAACCTCTCCCTTTTCCAAAAATCGTTTCCTTACACCATCGCCATAACATCCTTCAATAATTTGATCTCGAAGCAGTTCATTCTACATCATTTTATAATTACAATTATTCGCCTGTTGACGTAACCTTGCCACAAAACTATTAACCTTCTCATCTGCCCCGTGTAAGATGTTACGAAAAATATGCCTCTGAAACACCGGGTTTTCTTTCGGCATACAATGTTTATCCAAAGTTCCAATTGTATGGTCGTATAAGGTTGTTTCTGTAGGACAGGGTCCACATAAAATGCATGCTGTAATTCTACACCTCCATAATCTAAAAGGGTCACTTGCGTCCTTCTATCGGCTTCGATTTTCATCGCTACTAGAAAAAGGTTCATAGAGCGTTTCCATTTCTTACATCCCATCTCAAGTTCAAATCTCTGGAATTCGACTTTAATCCAAACACGCTGTATTTAGTCGGCAATGTTATCCCACCGACTGCGCCACTGTAATTCGTTAATGAAACCCTTAAAATTACTTTTGAAAGTTATTAACTACTCGGGAAAGTATCCACCACTTACCATCTTGTTTTGTAGTCGTAGTACCAACCTAACGTTTCACAGTTCTTTCAACATTCAAACTCAAACATTACACTAAGGGAGTGACAAGTTATAGAAGTTGTTCAAATTTCCTTTTATCCATTCGAAAATGGTTGCAGTATGAATCAGGATCTTCGCCCGCTAATTCTTTAAACAAAGAATCCGAAACTCCAAAGATATTTATCCTTGCAATCCATTGTCTTACCCACCAACGCCGACGTCTTCTTTTTTCTTTTTTTTTCAATTCTTCGATCACATAATCGCAAATTAAACGAATTCCAAGACGCACAACTTCGTTCGACGACATATTTGAGGAAAAGAGCAGATAACATTCATTTGTATGTCATTTAGTCTGTGTCGTGTGAACGTGGAATGAAATAAGAAAAAGAACATTCACGCGTGTGATCGTTGATCCAAATGAACCGTCTGATATCATCTTTAATAAGTA
>JARFJB010001907.1:1782500-1977500 GCA_036346205.1 Vesta saturnalis | reverse complement strand
AGCTTTAATTATATTTTCCATCTCAGAGAAATAGTTCAAAATGTAAGAATTATAGTGTTGTGGTAGAATACTAAACTTAGGAACCAACGCCAAGAAATTACAAGTTTCCTGAGGTTCTGATCTAAAGTTAATAATCCAATTGGCCTCACTAAGGACCTTATTTATAATTTTGTTCGTTACCTTTAGGAGGTTTAATTTCCTAATGTTAGTGTTTTATTTATAGAATTCAGGATCTTGTCTATTCTTAAACGTATTGTAGTGTACCAAGGACCCTATATTGAAAGTGTAATTTGAAATTACTCTCAATAATTAAAAGACTATAAAATCTTTAAAAGCGTAATATCGAACGTATTCGCAATAATGCAAATTCAATAAAAAAATCGCTAAGGGATGTATCTTGACCATATTGACAATAATGTTGCTTTTACTCAAATTATTTGCTTGCCTTACATTGACTTTCTTGGCAATAATTAAAATATTAGAATGTATTTTAATTCTGATATTGAATTACTCGCAAAACTCAAATCTGATAAATTGGCCGTCTAGTGGTAAGCTACGCCGTGTTATGTCAATGAGGTATCATTGAAATACTAAAAAAAAAAACAAGGAAAGGGTTCAATATGCCAATAAACCAAAATACCATCAAATCAGGTTAAAGTGCGTACAAAATTATAAAATTAAGTAAAAGAAAGAAATGAAAAGCAGTTTAAATATACATACACACAAAAAACAAACAGTGAGATCACACCCACAATTGTGTTATAAATAAACCAGAATAAAAATTGTAATACCCAACACGTGACCGTTATACAACCAATTATGCTGGTCTTTAAGTTAACAATGAAGTAAATAAGAATATAATGATGCAGATTAAGGGACACATAAAATACGACAAGCAGTAAGATTAAATAAGTAACAATAAGGTAACTGCAATGTTGTTTAACTACACTTAGACAAGGACGAAAGAAGGGACGGAATGTACACATACACAATTGTCTGGTGAATAAAAGCACAAAAATACATACGTACAATTACAAGAAATAACATATATAAAGCAAAATCAGTGTGTAGACAAACAATCATTAAAACAAAGCATTGCAAGGGTAAGGTGCAATAAAATCGCAGCAAAGTGACTGATAACCTACCCGCAAGTTTGAGTGAATACGTTACAAACTACAACATCCCTTCCTCAGCTTACAGTTTCATATACACATCTCTCTGCATTTAAAAACAGTAAGAACGGGTTAGCTTAACAGTCGCAATGGAATTCGAGGTGGTTATAATGTCATCTGTACCCGTGTCTGTTAACCCCGGTATCGTTTATAATAATTAACTGGGGTTTATCGTGTCACGTTCATCCACGAATTACTTACTCTACACTGGAGAAAATATTAGTAAACCGTCAACAATGCCAACTTATACAAGCAATGAAGGAGGGGACACTGTACTGTCTTACGCGGAGTCCTTTTATCATAAATTACTTACTACGTAGATGACTATCTTTCCCACACAAAACAGAACCATAAAGAGACATCTAGCAAATTGGAAAGAACTAAAATACAAACGCGCGAGATTTAAAATTGCAGATGCCCCCAAATTTTTTGAAAATTAATGTTTTATAAAAGTATATAATTTGGCTTTATAAAAAACAGTATAAATAATGGAAATTATATTAAAATGTACTTTACAAATTAATATATAACAAACTTAAACAGTGAAACGTTATACATATAAAAAAATACAATTACTTAAAAACTATTTAAAAAATTACTAAATCAGTGTTATAAATAAAACTTAATAGTTCTAAAAATTGATGTTAAATATTACAAGACTTGTACAACTAATGTCTTTTTAGTAACTGATTTTCTTTTTTGAAAATTTTTTGGAAGCCAGAGATGCTGCCTGATGAAATATTAAAGGAGCATTCACAGATAATTTTCTCATGTCCTTTCCATTTAAAATATTATTAATTTGTTTTGTAACATTGAAAATGTTCAATTTTGTAAATCTTTTCAAAATTACCTTATTTAAATATGTATGTTCTACACAAGCAGTTAGTTTTACATTTCCAATAACATGTAATATGCTCTCAAGTAAATTTTTTTTGTGTAAATTGGTTGCAAGACCTTGTTTTATAATTTGATAACATTGACCTAATTTACGTTTAAAATGGACATTAACATATGTTAGAGATTTTGTTGATATGTTATATTCTTTATAACGAACAAAGATATAATCATTATCTAAAGTTTTCATATTTTTTTCAAAAATGGAATCTTTGCAAATATTGCAATTTTTCAATACAGATTTATATTTTTTGCAAATAAAACCTAAAACATACACTAATGATAACCTTTCCAAAGTGGTAATTTTTGTTCGGGAATTTTCAAAAGTAAAATATTCTATTTCCACAGGTGAAGATGTATACTAAAAATTTAAAAAAATAACAATCTTATATGCACAACAATCAATGTATATACTTACTGCAGTTAGAAAAGTTTTCAAAGTTACAAACATTTCTGTTTTATCATCTTGACAGTTTCGACCTGGAGCATGTTTCATGGAAAGATTATTTATTAGTAAGCTCTTATAGAATGGTGTAAATGCCTCACATGTTGGGTTCACATATCGTATGCCTCTTGATCTTATTTGTGCAAAGAAATTTTCTAAGCAATCCTGATTGCAATTACGTGTTTTCATTTTTCTAAAACCGTAACTCTTCAGTACACTATATAATTGAATAAAATTCTCCACTGTTTTGATGAAATTTGTTAAGGTGGGTGGTGTAAATTCTTTTCCACTTTTGGTAATAAATTTCATTTATTTTAATAAGAGAATGGCCTCTTGCCAAAATGTAATTAATGTGTTTGGAATTATCTTCGACTGGTCTTCTCAATTCTTTAATAGCCATTCCACCTGAATTTAGTGAATGAAAAAGATTGTCAAAAAATTCAAAACATTTTGCAGTGTCCACAGCACTCTTATCTAATTGAAAGCACTCTCCATCAATATTTACCATGGTTCCTGAAATTAACTTATAATAAAAAATGTATAATACATTATAACATTATTTAACTAACCTGAACACATCTGATACACGTGCTTTGTATCGTAACTTTTCGCGAATTACAGCGCTCTCTGTACAATTGGAAAGAACTAAAACATGGTTCAGGGTTGTTTGTATGGAAGATATTCATCTACGTAGTAAGGTAATTTATGCCTTTTATTTTAACAGATTTCAGCTTAATAAGCGTGCTTGCACAATTAAATAGAAACTTATTGCAAGGAAATGAGTGATTTCTACCTACTTACACTTGAATATAATCCTTTAGTTAACCACTTATTCATAAATACGCGACGTGTTGAAACCACAAGTGGCTGAATCAGACACTTCGAAAAAATTATTAAAACAAAGCCTTGCAAGGGTAAGGCATAAATCAGTCAGTTACGTTAATAAATTGACAGCTGATTTACCCGCAATCAATGACTCGAAAGTTTGAGTCTACTGAGTTAGAAACCACACCATCCCTTTCTCAACCTACACGTTCATCTATACATTCCTTTACATTTAAAAACAATTAGAACTGGTTAGTTTATTTTACTGTAAAGATGGAATACGAGACTGTTTTAACGATATACGGAGCCGTTTCTGTAAACCCCGGTATTTTCTTCACACGCGCGAAATTTAAATTTACTTTTTTTTTATTTTGAAATTGTATTAATTCAAATCAATTACCTTTATTCAAAATTATAATTTGTATGGTGATACACATTACTTCTTTTACAAGCAAGTAGTAAAATGTAATTTTTTTTATGTAAAAGTACAAATTCCCATTTTTTTCTGTACTGTCAAATTAACTCCAGGATACAACTTTACTTAGCTAATCAACTTGATTAAGGTAGTTATTGTTTGACAACACCTTTTCAGGTTTTTAAATCACATTGTAGGTAAACGAACGTTATTCAAACTTCAAGAACTTTGTACGGGACGATTATTTCAATGTTAAAAAATATGAATAATTTCACAAATGTAAACCGCACAAAAAGCGACCGAAAGTTATAAATAAATTACAAAACATGTTAAACTAATTTGAAGAAAAGACACTTAAAACTTTCAGGCGCTAAAATGGCAAACGTCATTCATATACATTTAAACATCCAATCAAAGAATTACTAAATTATGTATCTTACAACCAAGTATGCATTGTGCAGTAATATCTTTATTTTTTACTTTTTATCACTGCCCTCTATTTAATTGGGAGGAAGTAAACTTATCTCAAGATTGCTTATATATATATATATAAGTATCCACTCTCCCCACCCTCGCTGCATATTAATGAGCTGTTAAGATTGCTCACTTAGATCAGTTCCTATTGCTTTTATGATAGTGAATCTGAATAATTTGCCATTTATACGTCATTATTATATTTTTTGTAGTTGTTCTAATTAGAGGTTCCACTGCACAATTCACATGTAATTATTGCTTTAAGACCATAAATTTTGTAACAGTACATAAAGGTGTACTTTTAATATTGGAAAAAAGTTATCATCAGTATAATTAGTTCCTGTAATTCCAGTTGTAAGTGCATCATACATTAAAAAGTGAAAAAACCAAACCATGATGGTAAATTAATAAGAAACTTTAATGGTGTTGTAGTATATTACATAACGAGCTAGGAAAGTGGTAAATATCACACAATCGGGAAATCCCGCGAGTGCAGGATAGAGACTTTCGTTTAAGCATAATGTACACTATTTTTACTACGACCATGAGAAAAGATAGTCTCCTTAATGTTTTATTTATCACATATTAAACAATTACAAAATATACCTACTTAATCTAATATTTCAGGTTTTCTCTTAAGAAATAATAACCATACCCTAATAAATAGTGTAATTCGTAATTATTATGAATTTAAAAACGATTACTGAATATTTAAACTTGTCAAATCATAAGTCAAATAATTTGAAATCGCTACGGTACTGCCATCAGATTGCTCACATTATTTATGTGAATAGCAGTAAGTATGGGGACTTCGATCACGACTGAACTCCCTGCCTGACCGATGAAAACCGGTAGTTGCTACGATAACTTATAGAAAAGCAATACAAAAGTAAAAGGCACAAGTTTTCGTATTGGGTACAATAGAAAGTGAAATGCAGTAGTGTGCGAAAGTATTATTTTCTACACGGTTAATTGTGCAACATGGATCATTTTCATACATGGTCGTAGGAAAAATTATATCATTCTTTCATTCAAAATGTAAGGTGCAAATTATATAGGATTAGGTAGCTGATAATGCAAAATACCACTTTTTACTATTTACTTGTCCATTAATTTTGGAGGTATTCCATTGTTCTCTCAGGAATGTAGCTCATCGAGAACCTTCTCAGTTGTATGCTTTTGTCAATTTACGTTTTCTGACAAGATTGTTACGTTTTACCTGCCTGTTTTCAACTGAATCAAAGCTTGGTATACTTTACTTTATTTCGATACAATTTAATATTACTAGTAAATCAATTGGTTAATTATTCTGCTTATTACTGTTATTGAAAATAACTTGAACGAACTAAAAACGGTTTTACACATATTATTTTTTATACATACATATATCTGTCTCAATAAACGCTAAAGGTTTACAAACACAATATACACTATAGATGAATATCAACATTCCCCCTTAATTATTACATGGTATAAAAAAATTTGATATAAAATGAACTACCTATCCTACCTAAATTTACAATTACTAATTTATTTTGAAATTCTTGAAACAAAGTAAATGTTAAAGATTTTGTTAACATATCAGCTAACTGCAATTGACTAGGGCAGTAATGCACATTAATTAAACCCCAGCAAATTTCTCACTTACAAAACGGTACTTAATATCAATGTGTTTGCTAAGACCATTTACAATTCTATTTGATATAATTTTGATCGTGCTTCGATCGTCTGTAAACAAGTTTGCAATCACATTTTTACCTATAAGTTCTTAAAGCAAATGTTTATGATATAAGTTCTTTACAACACTCCATTGTTGAGATCAGTTCAGCCACCGTTGTCGATAATGCTACAATGGGTTGTTTTCTTGATACCCATGCAATTGATCTATCACAAAACATAATTATTAAGCCACTGGTAGTATCATCACTGTTTTTATAGTATTTTATTTCCAAGTTTGTTGCACCTTTTAAACTCTGTTTTAAATTCACTACATCTCCCCAAGTTGGTTTTTTTACTCGTCTACTATTAAACTTCACTGCAAAAGTCATATTGGGTCTTGTATTGTTTGTAAGATACAATAAAATTTCAATCACTTCTTTAAACAGGTAGACAGAATCTTCTTGATTTTCTTGTGATTCATTATTCGGTAAAATTGGTGTCGTTACTGAATTTGCAGTGTCCATATTGTACTTTTGTAAAATGTTGTTTGCGAACATTTCTTGAGTAAGTTTCAAATTATCTGGTTCTCTATCAATTTCCATACCTAACAATGTTTTCGGATCGTCACATATTGTTGCTTCAAATTCTTGACATAATGCTTGCAATATTTCTTGAATTTCTAATTTGTCACCAATTATTATTCCATCGTCAACATATGTGGGTAATATAACTGAGCGATTTTTATTTATAAAGATGCATTTTTCAGTTTTAAGTGGACTTAAGCCTTTACTTGTGAGGTACTTGGTAAACAGTGATGAGGATTTATGTGTAAACTGTTATTGTCTACATTTGATGTAAACCATATCTAACTTTAGCTGAAGAATGTAGACAATGTAAACAATATGAAGAAGTATAGGGAATTATTATTAAACTTTTATGAATTGACTTTACCGTTTTTATCTAAATGTAAAAGCAATAAGCACCAACTACATTAGTGTTCGCTGTTCTGTCATTCTGTGTGTGTTTCTCCAGAATTATATATATTTAGTTTAAATGTTGTTTAAACCATTGAAAATGGTGGGCCGTCGTAAAAACAAAGGTTCCTGCCATTTGGCATTCACCCTTATTAAAGATAACAGATATTCGGCGATGTGCTCAGAATGTGAATTAGTGTTGAAAAACCCTGCTGTCACATAGGTACATAAAGTTATAAAGTTATATCAAAAATCTGAAAAAGTACTTTTTGCGAAATGTTTGTTAAGGAATAAAAGTAAAAATAGTCTTAATCCTTTTTCTGCTACTTCTTGTAGTGCAGTTGTTATGACAAACAATCGAGCTACCTTCCCAATTTTCTAGTGGTTCAACACTTGGCGTAGAAATAGCACCAAATGTGCAAGAAGATATTTTATCAGGGACTGAAAGTGATAAACTTTCAACTTCAACTACCTACTAATATTAGTAGCCAAGTAAGAAAAGAATTTTTTTCACACAAATATTATATTACAATTAAGTACAATACCAGGTGAAAGTCATAACGAGCGTTGAACCTTGTTAATTATAGTAATGATTGTTACTTTTTATTAGTAATTGTTGTTTTGTTCTTTCTTAGAATAGGGAAACAATGGAATTTGAAGTTGAGTCTGATGGTGATCTAACTCTCGTAACAATTGATTTCCAAACTGTACCCCGATCACAGGAAGGAGACGTATCTCATGCTACTTTAAATACTTTCATCGAAAAAACTAAGAGTGCTACTAAGGAATTAAATATACATGAATTAAATGCCAAAGTAAAAGTAAAATCACAAAAAAGTTCTAGGCTTATTACTGAGTATGTAGATAAACTTTCAAAAACAGAAGAATCAAAGTTTAAATTTATATTTGGTTGCAATATCCCTTTTATTGTAACATAATCAAGTCACTTTATAAATTTCATACAGCAATTACGTCCAGATTAGTTATCGACTTCATTATTAGATACATTAGGTATATGATAAATGTATCTCTGAAGCTGCCAAAACTATTAATTCAAATCCAGTACTATTCATTGATGGCTGGAAAAGTACTTCCAGCAACTCCAAAACTGTTGTACATCTTTTACAAAATTCTGATGGAAATCAGGCATTTCTAAAGACATGGGATTTATCTGGAGAATCTGAAGTTTCCGAAAAACTGTCAGAAATTGTTATTGAAGCAATTGAAACAGCAAAACCACTATATATAATAGCACAGTTTATGCTGTTGTATCAGACAATGCAAGTGTAATGCTAAAAATAGGAGTCGTGCAACGACAATATTGCGAGTATATTAAAAGAAGTCGAACAAACTGATTTTGAAAAGCAGATAATTGAAAGTAGGGGTTGGAAGATTAAACTTACTTGTGAGACCAGATAGGGTTCATATAGAGATGCCTAATTATCTTTAATTAAAAATTTGTCATATATGAAACTTATAGTTGTTAATTCAACAACTAAGAACGTCACTAAATTAATATTTGATGATGGGTTCATTGAAGAACTTAAGGAAAGTATGAAAATATTGAATCCAATATGTACGCTAATAAATGCTTGCCAGGGTTCTAACCGTTCTCTTGCAGATGCAGTTAACATGTGGTTGAATTTAGAACTTCCTGTACAATTTCAGACAAAGTTACAAAATCACATAGAAATGGCTTTAAATGTGTGTGCACTTACTGCTTTTTTTTTGCATCCAGATTATTTAAAGACTAAGCTTACGCAAGAACATAAAAGTAAAATTTATGAGTTTTTATTGCGACATGTTGATGAAGATGGTGTTAATGATTTGGATAGTTATAACAACCGCAGTGGTATTAGTAAACTTCTTTTTGACAAAAGCATTAAAAAGCCATTAGTGTTTTGGAACATGGCAGAAATAAAACACCCCAAACTTGCGTCAAAAAATTATTAAAGATTCCAGCATCATCCGCTCAACAACAGCGTGCTTTTTCAAATTGGGGACACATTCATACACCCATATGCAATAGACTGACTTTTGATCATTCCAAAAAGTTATTACATGTAGATTTATGAAAGAACTAAGGTATTGTAATTATTTAATCATTTATAATAAAATGCCATACTTATGTATATTACGTTTCTTTTATTTATATTTCACCATTAGTTTAAATATACATACAGTTTGGTTAGGTATCTGCTATGATTTTTAATACATACTAATTTAATCAAAACTAAGAAATTTTGAAGTCTGTAGTACATTAATCTCCATCTCCAATATTGGGTAATTCAATTAATAAAATTAAACAATTGGTCTTCCCAATAAAAATTCTTTGTAATGTCTTAGATTACAATTGTTTCGGTTTTTTAAACAAAAACCATCATCAGATCTGGTAACAATGAACAACAACTACGTGTAAATATAAATTTATAATCTAAGACCGATTAAGGCATTAAAAATTATTTTTATTGGGAAGACCAATTGTTTAATAACCTTATTAAAAAATTTTTATATTTTTGTATCATTCAAATTATATAATTACATAGGATAGGTATTGTTTACATAGTCTGCATGAGTTAGGCTGAGGTAAACAATTTGGATTGTCTACACATAGACAATGATGTAAATTACACCATGTATAGACAATACGCCCATCGGTTTACCAATGGTAAACTGTTCGTAGATGTTTGTTATAAGCCATATAGAGCTGTGTTTACAAACTTTACTTTCAATTGCATATCCATCAGGTGGGTTCATGTAGATATCTTCTTCTATTTTACTGACATGAAGTTATCCATGGATTTTTATTTCGAGTAAATCTACTTTAAAACGCCGCAATTCAATAAAAAATACTAAGTAATAACTAATACAACTTGTTTAAACATTATTTACAAAAAAAAAATTATTGACATTAAAGTTATAATTTCAGTTACATTTATCGCAGCCATGCCATATACCTATTGGAACAAATAGCAATATTTAATGTTAATGGACAAAATTGATTTAAAAATAGTTTAGACTTTTAAAGTCTACATGTAAAATGCTACCAAAATCAAATTTCAATTAAAATCAACCTCCACTAATTAATTTATTAATGAATTTGGAAAATCAGTTCTGTCATAAAACTGTGTGGCAATAGTCAGCCACTCGTCTTCGGATATATCTGGCCTGTACAGAGGTTGCAAACATATCCAAAATTGCTCACATGTGTCATTGACAATTTCCCTGATTGTAGTAGCTCCCAGCAGGTATTCGAAGTGTGAAGAATTGAAGCTATTACCAGTGGCAAAATGTCTGAAAAATAATTTAATTTAATCAATAATAATTATACCTATGTCTGTTTGCGTTTCATAAAAAATTGTTTCATATTACAGGAAAAGAAATTCAGAAAGAATGGAAGAATGTGAAGGATTGTTTTGCAAGAGAACTTGCAAAACTACGAAAACTGAAGAGTGGCGAAGCTGCAAAAAATGAAGGAAATACGTTCACTTCGATCCTTTATTACTTTTGCTTCCATCCATGAAAGCTAGACCTACTAGTCGTAACACTGCACCTTTAGAAACTAATAACGATGACAACCATGGATAGCAGAACACACCAACTCCACGTCCTACGCCTTTGCAAAATAATAACAACGAAAATGACATGAACACTCCCAGTCGATGTCATAAGAAAACCGTGCAAAAGATAACATCCTACAAAAGCGCTTTATTACACATACTACAACAAAAACAAAACGAAGAAATTAACGAGGACAAGCAGTTCGCTGTGATGCTTGTCCCCATATTACAGAAACTGAACGACGAACAAAAACATTATACCAAAATAGAGATCCTAAATGTATTGAGATGTGCCAAGAATTACCATTCTACGCCACCCGTTCAATATCCTCACACACATCGTAGTAACATGGTTCCATCAACTTTTTTTGTCCGCACTACTGCCTACCAGCCGCCTTCGCAATTTATATCCTCCAACTTCCAAATGGAGCCACCCGGACACCTACAAACAGTTTCCCAGTCTTCCCTGACTAATAACCACAATCAGAATTCTGAATGTTCCGCGAGGAATTACTATTCAGATGTTTCAGAAGGTTTACTATCCCCCACGGCGGGTTCCTCATCATCATGTGACTCCTCTATGGCAATCATCGCCTGCCCGCTCCAATAATACCCAGTTATTTGACATGTCAAATCACTAATTATTTGGTCCATTGATTTGTATTTTATAAAATTTGTAAAAATTAAAGTTATTCAAACAGATACATATTGTATACATAAAAAAATACAATAACATTTTGCCTGCCTACTTAACTTAACTCAATGTTACTGATAACCGCCCTTTAGGTGGTACCGATTTCCTCCATTTAGTGTCTTGATATGTTATTTTTGGTCCTATTATGTATTTGAAGTATTTCATCAAAACTCTTCACAGCCATCCTATAGTATTTAAAAAAATTTACTAGGACGGTTTCTTAAGCCGGTATAAATTTTGTAAAGTTACCCTTTTAACAGCCTTACACTTATCAGTGGATGCACCCAATACTGCTTTTGCCGTTTTCTAGATTTGACTCGTAATAATAAAGCTACCACGCAAGCGGTTTGAGTAAAATCCATGTTGTTACTGAAAGTAGTTGCGATTCATTTGCCGCAAGTGCGCGCATGAAACATTTCCAAATTATTTTTTGGCGATTGCGATTATTCAGTCGCGCAACAGAAAATCGCATGTGCCTTATATCACTAATTTCTTCACTACATTGTGCCGCAGATTTCGATTTTAAACATATTCAACCTCTTCTATTTAATTAAGGTATTTCGCGCACGTCTCTCTACAATAAATCTCAAAATTTAACTACAATGGACAAATTATCTTACGAAACAATTTACAATGCTAGTAGTTTTATGAAATATGCCATCGATATTGACTTTAAAACATAATCAACCAATTTATATTATTACTTTCTTCACTAAATTGACCACATTGGATTTTAAAACATAATCAACCTCTTCTATTTATTATAGAGAATGGGAATTTAATTAAGGTAATCAACGCACGTCGGTCTTCAATAAATTTCAAATCTTAACTTTATTGCACAAGATATTTTACAAAACAATTTGTTGAAAATATGGATAGGGGAAGATAGTACACTGTGAGACGGTGCCCACAGTGAGATAGCTTTATTTAAAATACCTGCCTTTTTAAAACAACTTCAACCCATCCCATTTATACGTTATCTATCAGTAAACACGTGCGAAAACACTGGGGCCCTTGTCTGCTTGTATTGAAGTATTATTAAGAAGGCGATTATCTGAAGGTAAGTTCTGTTCATTTGCTTTTTTCGCTTCAAACGTTCTGGTTTTAAAACCCTTCGATCTTTCAAAATACTTTGTATTTAGGGAGTCACATTTATGTTTGCTCTTTAACATCAAAATGCTTTCTGTCTAAATCTCCCGCCCATTCTGATATTATTCGCGTTTTATTATGCCAAGCTCCCGTGGTACACATTGAGACAGTCTTACTGGTACACAGTGAGATACCATTGATATATGTCTCACTGTGCACTTATCTCTGTTCTATCATCCCGTAACCATTTATATTCATTTTTAAGGTATGGTACGTATACAAAAAGATAAAAAATTGGCGCCACGTCAAGGAGGAATCTATGGTGAGAGCGATACGAATCGTTATAGATGAACAGCATTCCAGAAGAGGCGCGGGCGAAATTTGTAATATTAAATTTCAGACACTAGCACGATACGTCGAGAAAGCCAAAAATGAGGAAGGCGGAAACACCGAAAACGTACCCATGGAGCCAAATTATACGAACAGGAAGATTGTGACCGAAAATGATGAGCCAATTCTTGTGGAATATTTTATAGCTTGCTCAAACATCGCTATGGGCTGGCTCCAAAGACGTGAAGAAATTGCCCTATGAATTTGCGACAGCGAACAACTGTACTATACCGGATTCTTGGAATGCCAATAAAAGTGCTGGGAATGAGTTTTTTAAATAGTTGTTTTCATTTTTATTTCTTTTTGAAATTCACTAGAAGCATTACAGATTTCCCAAGGACCTGGGATTATTGAAAGTATGGATAAGTAATATTCAGCAACTTCGATTGCAGGACTTACATGCTAAATAAATCTATGGACGATATGTATGCGATAGGCATTTTTCAGAAAGTTCAAAAGTACCAGGAACACGTCGAGGATTACAGTTATATCCAGTGCCTACTCTGTTTCTACCTGGTGAGTATTTTAAGTTAATTTAATAGGGTTAGAGTGCATAATTATGTGCAAGTTATTTACGTTTTCTAATAATTTATTATTCATATTGTAGGACGACCTGAAATCCCACAAGCTTCAGAAGCATGTTCAGAGAAGTCGGTAACATTTCCACCCTGTACCTCTACAAGCTCTACTGAGCAAAGTGTTCAGAAAGTAATTCCAACCACTCAGTCTGACGTGATTGTTGTAGAATATTGCTGAAACTTTAACATCGGAAACAGGTCTGACAGGTATTATTATTTAAGATTTGAAAATACTATTCACAACTGAAATGTGACCTTATTGTAGATGTGAGTAGGAGACAAGAAATCGTACGTGAATATCAGTGTTCTCGTCAAACTCCTCACACCTAAGTGGAACAAATTGTATAAACGTATTGTTTCTGTTACTGCACGAAAACGAAGATTATTTAATCAAATGAAGACTTTCAAGTTTAAGCTTTTAGAAGTTCAAAAATTTCAAAAGACTAAATGCAATCTTAGTGAACATGTTAATGAAGAAACGAAGAGGAGGTGGAGGCACGTTCATTCATGGGGTACATTCATCCATTCCTGATTTTATCCTGGATTTTAAAATTTCCATATCTTCCGTTTCATATAAGCTAGATTAATAAAATTTGGGATAGGGTTATAGTTTAGTTGTGTGTATATTTTTAAATTATTCACGTGTATACAGGTTGTTTATTTAAAGATGACCAAACTATACTTCATAAAAAAAATTTAAATGGAACACCCTGTATATTATTACTTTTTTGAATTCTACGTATTGTTCCTAACAAATTCACAATGTATTTCCTTATCCCTAAATATAGCCGTTTTTGAGTTATGTCGAGTTTTATAAAAAAATTGAAATTACAGATAGCTTTGAAAATGTACCGTACCTCCTTAACCGTTGAAAAACAAAAGTTATCTAATTTATATCAGAACAAGTACACAGATAGAGCTTTCTTATAATGCAAAGAAAATGTCATAATTGCATACAGGGTGTTTACAATTGACTTGCCAATCAGACATTATTCCAACTAGTAAAAGTATACTTTTTCAAATAGAACACCCTGTATATTATTCCGTTTTTGGTTTCTACATATTAACCCTTATCAATTCGATATACAATTCCCTATCCCTAAATATAGCCGTTTCCGAATTATTTTCAGTATTTCAAAATGTATAAGATTATTGGAACATTTTTTTAAATCCATGGCCTCGTATAAATAGAAAAAAAATTATTAAAATTATTTCTAAAAATACAAAACTAACAAAATAAAAAAAAATTATTTAATGCTAATCATTAGCGATAATGATTTATAATAATTGTTCAAAATGTTATCCGTTTTCTCGGATGCACACCTGAAGTTGATCTTTAAAAGATTGTTCAACTCTACGCAACAACTCGGGAGTAATGCTATGAAAAGCCTGTGTTATACGATTACGCATATCTTCGGCAGTGGTTGGTGGTTCCCTATAGACAATACTTTTTATGTATCCCCATAAAAAGAAATCTATTCTTGTCAGATCAGGGGACCTAGCTGACCACCTCACAGGTCAATTTCGCCCAATCCATTTATTTGGAAAGACTCTATTGAGATAATATCTTACATCTGCAGAGTAGTGAGCAGGAGCGCCATCATGTTGATACCACATTGTGTGCTCTAATATCAAGAGTAATATTTTCTAATAAGCCCGGTAAATCGTTACGCAAAAAGTTAAGGTACTTCTCACCCTTCAAGTGTCCATCAAAAAAGAATGGACCGATGACATAATCCCCAAGGATGGCACCCCAGACACTTAAAGACCACTTATATTGATTATCAACTTGTCTTAATAAATGTGGATTTTCTGAGGAATAATAATGAAAATTATGTGTATTAACAAATCCATTTTTATATAATGTTGATTCGTCTGTCCATAAAATATTATAAAAAAAATTTGGGTTTTGAGTAATTTTTTCTCTCGCCCAGTTACAAAATCTTACTCGATGATCGAAGTCTGCATCGCTCAATTCTTGGTGTAACTGAATATGATAGGGATGTAAGCGATTCTTCTTTAAAAGACGGCCTACTGATCTCTCACTTATACCAACTATTTCACTTATGTCCTTTTGGCTTCTGTGACGATCCTCTTCAATGGCGAGAAGAACCCTCAATTTACTCTCTTCATTTGTAGAGGGTTTAACACGTTCATGTTTGGAGTAATTGGCACATAAAGTAGCAATAAATCTACTCATAACTTTCTGAAACGATCTTGCATTTGGATGTCCTCCATCTGCATATCTTTCAGCATAAATTCTGCTGGCCAATAAACAGTTTCTTTCTGCAGCACCTAACATGAATATCATATCAACTAACTCATTTTGTGTAAAATTCATTTTATAAAAATCTTAATTACTAACCATAACACTCGTAAATGGTTCAGTATAAAAATTGTAATTAGTCTTCTATCATAATATATTAGTTTCTGTTGCGTTTTTTAATGTATAATACAATTGTTTTATGATGTTCTTTTTTATCTATACGAGGCCATAGATTTAAAAATATCTCAATAATCTATAAGATTATGGCGAACTGATAAGGGTTAATATGTAGAAACCAAAAATGTAATAATATACAGAGTGTTTTATTTGAAAAAGTACACTTTTACTAGTTCGCATAATGGTTGATTGGCAAGTCAATTATAAGCACCCTGTATGCAATTATGTCATTTTCTTCACATTAAAAGGAAGCTCTATCTGTGTACTTATTCTCATATAAATTAGATAACTTTTATTTTTCAACAGTTAAGGAGGTACATTTTCAAAGCAAACTCTGTAATTTCAATTTTTTTTAGAAAAAACGAAATAACTCAAAAACGGCTATATTTAGGGATAGGGAAATATATTGCGAATTTGTTAGGAACAATGTGTAGAATCCAAAAAAGTAATAATATACAGGGTGTTCCATTTAAATTTATTTATAATAAATAAATAAACAGCCTGTATTCGCGTGAATAATTTTAAAATATGCACACAACTAAACTATAACTGCATTCCAAATATATGATAGATGATGGCATATTAGATTCTACACCAGCACACAAAAGTATTGACCATAGTAAATATACAGAAAAAAGCATACCGGAAAACAAAACAGTAGGACAACTTACATATTTACAATCAGATACATCAACAGACCAAGCAGAACTACTACCACAACTGTACATAAAAGAGGCATCGTTCATTGAAAAGAATGCAACAAAAAAACAAGCAACAGATAAGATACAAACAACGCCAGAAGCGGAAAGGAAGACTTTAGCAAAAGCAACAACCAAGGAAACTAATTCAAGTAAAGAACTGTTCCCTACTTGATCAAAAGAACAAACAGCTGAAGAAGTACAAACAACGCCAGAAGCGGAAAAAAAACATTTAGAAGAGCAAACAAAAATCAATTTAAAAATGCTTTGTTTTGGCTAACAGTGGATAACAAACCAACAAAAATTAACAGAAAGCTTACACCAATTGTGGCGACTGCATCTGAATATATTGAATACCTGAGGAGACTAGAAGAAGAAGAAAGGTTAAAATCAGAGAAAACAATTAATAAAGAAAATCAGGAACTGCTTCGTTCAAGGTAAATAAAATACAAAAATCATCTCAGCTCACCACGACACCATACAGTATCGGCGATTATGTTATAGTTATATACGATGGAGAAAGATTTCCGGGTGTTATCACTAAAATAAATGATACAGCGGGAGAAAAAGAATATGAGGTCCGGACCATGTCAGCAAGTGGAGCTAATAGACGGTTTCCATTAAATTTTGACATTGAAATGAGAGAGACAAAAGTTCTACCCTAGTTGTGTCTCAATTTAGCAGGATGGCCACACAAACGTAAAATATCACCATGTATTGGCAATCCGGTTTTATTGTTCTAACCTAACCTTTTTTAATTCGCGATCTGTTAGCCTTGTTTTTTGTACCTTATTAGTTATTCCGTCATTTTATATTAATCCTTTTGTTTACATAATCATTATTTCCATGCTTTTTTTTCACATTGCATTACCTACTTCTATCAGCTACGTTCCTTTACCTTTTCTTTCTTCCTTTTTGTTAATCACCCTGCCTTTAATCCTTACTGGAAACGGTCTTTTTCAAGACTCAATTGTTTACAACCCTTGGTGTATAAGTAAGTATTTAGATAACTGATTTGCTTCTCATTACTTACTAGGTGTGTTACTTTCTTAGTGGACCAACCATCTATATCATTACAGCCAGAGGACGTTCCAGGTGCTCTTTTACGGCCAGGTACAAATATTGAGGATCACTCTAACTTCAAATTGCAAAGATGGTTGGAATGTCGAGCATTAAAGAAAACTGGAAGTAAGGCCGAATTAGTGCAACAGTTGGTAAAAAATTTAGTATTCATATTTGAAATTAAATTTTGATTGTTTATAGTGTCATTAATTGTATAGAAGAAGGACGAGATCATGATATTTCATTAGCCATTAATGAGGCAAATGGTATGCCACGAAACTAAATCTCGTTGTAACTGCATCTACGTCAACTACTGCAACTGAGGAGCCACTTTTATGGGCAGGTTTTCCATCCCGTGATATTCCTCAATATTTCAACAAGGGCCATATCTATACATTTCTTGTAGGATGTTTTTTTGAAGATTATGAGGTCTGTGATAATGCAGGACTAACGGAAAAGCTTTTCACATGTGGCAGTCAATTTGTAAGCAGTGATGTGTTTGATAGCAGTGATAGCAAATCATATTATTTAAAAGCCAGATGTTTTGCATCTTTTAATTAAAAAAAATTACATTCTGTAATGGTAAAGTTAAATCAACTATCAGGGGCTGTTATCAGTGGTACTTGTGAATGTAAGCAATCAGCATTGGGAAAATGCAGCCACGTAGTGCTCTCTTGCTATTCTTAGAAAAGTTTATTAAGGAATATGGTTGTGATAGAACTCCATGCACTAGCAAACTAAGACAGCGGGGTTTAGGTGCTAAACTTAAAAAACCAGGACCTATAGCTATAAAAAGGTATGGAAAAGTGAGGTTCGAACCAATACTCAGAGCATCATTAGAAATGTGAATTTAAATAATTTTATTTGTGACCTGCAGAAAGAAAATCAAGAATCAATGTTTGAAACTTTATTCAAATTACAATACAATGACAAAAATGGAACAGGACAGTATAAACATTCTTATTGAACAAGTGTTAGTCTTTAAAAAAACATGCGTGAATTGATGGCAAAACATAAGAATAATGTATTTGCTATTAAAGGTGCTGAAATTTAACATTCCATTGGTTGGTACACTTGGCGAAGTTATTTTATTACATCTTCCAATATGAAGACTGTGGAATCTGTGAAAGCTAACACCAAAATTATATGTACCAGCAATTAGGTATGGTCAAGTAAATGAAGTGAAAGCAGGAGACAAATACATAGCTGATTATATTCAACCAAATGAACAATTTTTACAAGTTGGTCTATACGTCAATAAGAATTACCCTCATTTAGCTTGTAGTGCTGATGGGGTTATAAAAACTAATGGCATAATCACAAGGGTAATTGAAATCAAATGTCCAAAAGTGCTGGAAGGAAAAAATCCATGTGATTTTGATAGTATTTTATCATCAAAACAAAAAAGTACATTTTTTTTCTTATAAAGAAAATAATAAAGTGTTTTTAAAAGCTAACCATCCATACATGTACCAGGTTGCTACTACGATGTTGATTTTTGATGTGTCAGAATGTGATTTTGTTGTGTGGCCCAGTATAGGCTTGCTAGTTTTTAAAGTAAAATTATGTGATGTATAGAAGTCCATTATTGACAATTTAACTAAAAAACTAAAAAAAATGTATTATAACATGTATGTTCCAGAATTATTTTTAATGAAAATACCGAGAAATCTACCACTATTTGAATTGGAATACTTTCAGTGACATATTTATATTTTAGTGTAAGTTAAACTTGATAATACAAATATGGTGTTTTCATTATAATTACCTATCAATCTACATATGGCATTAGTAGATTTATTATTTAAGCTACTAATTTGATTACTAATATGCACAACACTTCACAGAATTAGTTATACATGAAAAATGTTAAGAACATTTAATTAATGTGTTGTTGGGTCAAAGTTATAATATAAATAATACATAAATCTTTATTCAGACGAAAATAAATAGTAATTACTACAATTTGCAATTGTTTTTATTCAATTATAGGATTATAGCATACAAATGTGTTTTAAGTTAAAACAGGTTTTTCAAGGTTTACCAAAAAACAAATGATACTAAAAATATTTGACATTATAGGTAGCTTCAAGATTTGTATTGGTTTCACCAAAGTTTGGTAATATTTTATCATTCTAATAGAGCGCTCTACTGACTAAAAAAATTGCAAAGTGTCGTATTAACGACACTTTGCAATTTTTTTAGTGAACGCTATTCCTCTGCTGTTAAACGTATTCTTCCAGCCAAAAAAGGCGGTATAATTAATGTGTATTTATCACACGTCTTGAATGGTAAAACCACACTCTGCCATTTTCACATCACCTTCTTCCAAAAATACAGAAATATTTGAAGCTTTAAACAATTCAATGTCAGAAATGGACCCCTCATAACCTTCGCTGTTATACGCAACTGCACCCATTGATGACACTCCTACCAAAAATTTTACCGTATTGTAGTGCTTATAATTTGAGTGTGTGTTCCCTTGTTGTTGGAAGTTTTTCGACATTTGAACCCGGAGTTCGGTAGTATCAAGTATTATGTTAACTTTGTCATTTAATAAACGAAAACAAGCTAGCATATGTCTCATCTCAGTAACACGAGCACCTTTTATTAAGTCATTACAAAGACAAAAACACTGTAAATGTACAAATTGCACCCATGTATAAAACATCACTGACACATGAGTCACACTAATGTGAAATATAGAGATCAACATGAAACATAACTTGTCCTTATTTGTGAGGTAACTAAATTTATTTCTTGTTGGTGTGTGAATGTTTTGCTTGTACATTAAATGTGACATGACACTTTCATCCAAAAAATTGAAAAATGCTTCAAACTGAGGTACGGTCAATCCAGTAAAATATTGAAAATATTTGGTATGTTCGAAAGATGCAAACAAGAAAAAATTCTCAAACTTTTCAACTTAGAGATGTTTTTACTCTTCATATCCACAAGTTCAACAAATGTTTGTGTTGCTGTATGATGATGGATAAGTGATAATTGCTTATTATAGGTCTGATCACTGGTATCTTTTGCATCTTGATTTTCCTTTAGTAACACTGCTGTTGCTTCGAGGTAAAGGTCCCTTTCTTCCCTATAGCTCGATCCCACTTCAACATATCTCTGAACATCTAGACTTTTTGAATGCACTAAGGAGTTAGCAGTATAATTCAGATGTGGTACTGGATTAGAATCTTCTGTTTCTATTCCAAAATGCTTACTGCAAACATACACATTTTTGGTAATGCTCGATGGATTAAGGTTGTCATTTCCACATAACTCTATCCATAAAAGACATTTAGCCATGTTGCGTACCGGTTTCGGAAAGGGATGAAGTCGAACATTTCTGGACTTTTTAGATTTGGAGGTGTTGCCACAATCCTTGTAATAGCACTTGGGCATTATACGGTTTTTCTGTAGTGAAAGGATCAATAACAAAATGTAATTAACTTTTAACCTAATAGGTACTTACTTATACTGTAATGGTTCTGAACAATTGAGTCTTGAAAAAGACTGTTTCCTGTAAGGATTAAAGGCAGGGTGATTAACAAAAAGGAAGAAAGAGAAGGTAAATGAACATAGCTGATAGAAGTAGGTAATGCAATGTGAAAAAAGCACGGGAATAATGATTATGTAAACAAAAGGATTAATACAAAACGACGGAATAACTAATAAGGTACAAAAAACAAGGGTAACAGTGCGAATAAAAAAAGGTTAGGTTAGAACAATACACAAAACACCCCTTTAGAACTGAAAGTTAAATGAGTAACATTGAATTAATATCAAAGGTTCAATGCCTGAGTAGTAGTTTCCCTCACAGTCACTGTAATTTATTTATAGCTATTAGCATGATCTGTGGCTTGTAAATAAGGATATAACCAAAAAAATCACGTTTTGTTATTATTCATAGTGTGTAGCACGTGTAGCGCAAGTTTTGTATTTTATAGTTTTATGTATATTTTGTTAACTTTGTTGGTTGTAATTGTAATTATCTTAATTCTGTGTGGTACGTGGGTGTATTTTGAGATGGTTAGAGATAAGATTAATACATGGGCAAGAGTTCACAAGCTTATACTCTTTATAGTGGGAAAATTTTAAATTTAAATAGATTGGAGAATGTATACACTGCGTTTTTATAAGTAAATTAGTAGACGAGTGAGGGAATATGGTTTTAATTTAACGAAACAGGCTTTGTGGAATTTGCACAAGTCTGTTTATTCATAAAAAGCAATGAGCTATACCAGGAGCATGTGAGGAAGGTCAGAACGATTGATATTGGTGAGTACGATTTGTTTCGTAGAACAGATTTCAGTAAATTTACAGTTTATTCAAATTATTTAAGCAATTTAGAAACCTTACAGATATTATTCACATGATGTAGGTGTTAATAATAATATGTAGAACATGTATAGATTTAGTTACAATGCAAGAACTATATAAACTTTAAGAAAGGATTATGATACGAACACTGTATAGTTATAATTCACAGACAAAGTGTACAAAAAGTGCAGGAGAAGTGGTAGTGCGTTATAAACATTAACTAGAACATGAACAACATTTCTACAATGAGATATTTTATACAAAATTACATTTTATGTATAAAATTTACATAAATGTGTTAAACAATATGGATTTCTGAATTGACAAACTGTTAGACTATAGAGTGAAAGTAAATAGTGTTAATATTAACGACAGTTATAAACACTTCATAAAGTAACATTTCAAGTGATTTGGACGTTTTAAACGCAAGTTATGAGTAAAATTGTAATAAATTAGGTTATTTAAGAAATTTACAATGTACAAGTTATATGAACATAAAATTAGAAAAGTGGGGTTAACTACCTAAAATTCTAATATGAAAAAGGAATTTCTGCTGAAATGAAGTTATATGGTCTGAAATAAATGTATTCTGATACAGTTTTTCATGTAAATTACGAATATGTAATTAGTTTAGGTGTAAAATATACAATTTCTTAGATATATGTAAAATTAGAATATAAATTGTCAAATTGAAAAGCTTTGAAGCAAAATAAGTCTTTTTATGCAGAATTTTCCCTGATTCCGAATATGTTTTCAAAAAGTAAATCCGACTTATTTTAAGAACGTTATGGCATAATTTGTATTTTAGTTAAGTTAACAATTTTGTTTAGACCAATCAGATGCTTGGATTTAGTGTGTGTGTATGGTACAGAAAAAGTTGAAATTTTGGTAGCTAAGAGAAATGTATAAAAGGAATTGCTCCTGATTTCTCGCTCTTTTGCCTTTTGAAATTTTTATGACTAACAAGTCAAAGCGTTAATAGTGTTGGTGTTAACATGTAAGTTACAAGTTACGTTTATAGTATCGGATTATTGAAACGCGATCAATAAAGAGTCGAGACCTCAGAAACAATTGTTTTAACCTATAACTAAATTTAAAAGTTTACCGATATAAATTGTCGATTATAATAAAATTGTTTCGATTTGAATTCGTGTTCAAATATCGGTTGATGTTTTTTTTTTCTTCATTTTAATAAAATTATTTAGTTATTTGGAGTTGATGTTTATTTTCTTTGAAAGCGAAGCACAGTGTTAATAAACTAAATTCCATAACGGGATCTAAAATAAAAGTGAAATTAATTAAAATTTATATGAAAATAAAATATAAATTTAATATCGAAAAATTTTATAAACATTTAAACCAACATTTAAATATACGATTTAAAATAAAGTGCTTAATGGAAAATATATAAGCAATATTACGGTACATCATATTTACCACAAAGAAAGGTCGAATTATGGAAATTTATACACCACCATTGTGAACAGCAAAGCAGTATTGTAGGACTCAAAACTGCAAGCACGTCGCATTCTTACTTAATCTTAATCGACGCAATTCCAAGATAACCGCGCCTCATCAGCATTAAGTGTGTAACACCAACCGTTTTAGTCAGTTGATAGCGAGACGACGAGTGATGTAGATCACGGGGTAAGTTGACGATTCCCCGCGCAAATGATGAATACTACAAGCGTAATTTGCTATCAATCTCAACATAAACAGTTGTAATCTTAAAATAAGTAATCTGAACCAGTATTAGAAGAATTTGTGTAATAGTACAACCTTTTTAATATACTTAACTGCAATTAAATTAGTTATAGAACCCAGTGTAGTTGATTTATTTAAAAAAACCCTAGACAACACTAAAACCCCTACATTTTGGGGACTCAGCCGGGATCGAACAGAAACTGATAGTGAAAACGACGGTGTAAAATAGTGACATTTTTCTTTGATGTAAAATAAAGCCGACTGGAAAGTTGAAACGAGTTTGGCGTATAGTTCGTTCCGATTGATATGTACCTAGAATTAAAAAAAAAAAAGGTGAATCTAAATTAAGTGAGATAAACTGTGATTTGTGTATATTCGAATAAATGAAGTTTTAAGTTGCCCGGAAATTCCGATGTAATTGAGTCAGCATACCTGATTAAGACGACTAAGTGACATCGAAAAAGAAAAAAGGTGAAACTTGGATGCAGTTTTTGATAGTATTACAGTTATGCTTAACGGTAAACGAGTGAAATCTTATCATACTTTCCGATAATTACAAGACGTTAGAGGATATTAAGGTAGGAAATATTTTTTCCGTTTTTATTGTCAGTAACTGGAAACTTTGCAACCTGATCAGTCGGTGAAGTGGACTAAAGTATTGAAAAAAAAACAGAAGTGAAATCTTGCACATAGTAGTTTTATTATACTGCTATTAGTATTTTTGTATATAAATTAGTGTTTACGTCAATATTTAAGTTAAATATTTTTAGATTATGTTGTAAGACATAGGCATATCATTTAAAATTTGCGCACAAGGTTGCTAGCACAAATACCGATTTTTGTGTTCTTAACATCTTTTGAATAGTATTTCGACGGCTTAACCGCGCTGCTGACGGAACCACAAAAGTCGATATTTATTTTATTATTTATGTTTATAACGCATTTGTTAGTATTTGTTGAATTTAAATATTGAAAATGGCAACGTTAGGTTCCGTAGATAAAATTGGTTATCTTATTACACACGCTAAACTTAATGTTGTGAAAAATTTATATCATATTTGTTTCGCTAACGACGGTGAACCGAGAAAAATTAGGAAGGCGTTGCGTGCTTTTCCTGGGTTTGATTTTGTTGAACAGTGCGAAGAATATTTGGCTAAAATGGAAGACGTAACAAGTAAATTTGAACTTGATGATTTAATCGCCGTTTGCCAGATACTTTGCTTAAAATATTCAAATGACAAAAATCACGTTGTCAGTTCGATTTGTTCCTTTTTAATAAATTTTTGCCATCCCATTGATGAAGGTAACGACCTCGATGACGAGGATGATGATCTAGATAGTGAAGACGAAGAGATGCAAATAAACAATGAAAGACGATACGACGAAGAAGCACGTAAATTTGACGAAATCTACATAGATGACGAAAGACGTGAAGACGAAGAACGACGAAAATATGAAGAATGGCGGAAAAACGAAGAAAGACGTAAGGCGGACGAAAGACGTGAAGACGAAGAACGACGAAAATATGAAGAATGGCGGAGAAACGAAGAAAGGCGTAAAAAGGACGAAAGACGTGAAGACAAAGAACGACGAAAATATGAAGAATGGCGAAGAAACGAAAAAAGACGACAAGCAAAAGAAAGACAGGAAAAAGATGAACGACGAAACTTCGAGGATTGGCGAAAAAGTGAAGAACGCCGAGACAGGAATGCAGGAAGACGTGAAAACGAAAGTTTAGGACGACAACACGACGAAATATCACATCGAGTAGGTGGTAGCGCCGAATCTAGACGTTTTGATACAGATATTACGGGCAGACAGCAGGATTCGTTTGCACTGAGCTTTAGGGACGTCGAGGACAGTATTCGATCTTTTGATGGAAAAGATGAGTATCCAATTCAGACGTGGATCTTTGAATTTGAAGAAGTTGCAGGGATCACGGGATGGAATGATCTCCAAAAACTTATTTATGCCAATAAATGCCTGAAAGGCTTGGCCAAATTATTTGTACAATCTGAAAAAGGTATTAAGAGTTGGTCTGAGTTAAAAAATCGACTTATCGAAGAATTTGGGGTACAAGTAAATGTGCACAGATACACAGGATGTTATCAAATCGACGCAAGAGATACGACGAGACTGTGCATGAATACATGATTAAGATGAAGGAAATTGCTAATCGTGGTTATATAGAACCGGAAGTAGTCATCCAGTACATAATTGACGGAATCCAAGACGAAGTTTCCAATAAAGTAGTGCTTTATGGAGCCGGAAATTTTGCTGATTTTAAAGAAAAAATCAAACTGTACGAACGTATTTACAAAAAAAATAATGAGTATGGACAAAATTTTCGGGCGAAAAAAGAAAATCTTAAGAAAAATGAAGAAAATAATTCGAAGAAAAGTGCTCAAACCCAAGAGCGTAGTCACGACGCGAAAAGCGAAAATCAGTTAACATGTTTTAACTGCGGGGGTCGAGGACATAAATCTAAAAGTTGTCCTGATCAGTCAAAAGGTACAAAGTGTTTTGGTTGCAACAAATATGGCCATATAGCGAGTAAATGTCCTAATAAAAATACTACGAAGCCGAATACAGAAAATACTGCTGTTAACGTAATTGACGCTCAACCCAAAAACACGGTAAAGCTTACAATTGCAGGAGTGGTATTACTTGCATTATTCGACACTGGGAGTGACGTTTGCACAATTCGAGAAGATATTTACAATAGGTATTTCCGGAATATAGACTTGACCTCAGATTGTTTAATTTTAAAAGGCTTTGGAGAAAATACCAAAGTGGAATCCCTAGGTTCATTTGATATGAATGTCGAGGTGAATGACGAAGATCTTCAACTTAAATTTCACGTTATTCCAGAAGTCGCGACGTCTCACCAATCAATAATTGGAAACAATATATTAAAGCAAGCAAGCGTAAGTATTAGAGATGGCGGAATACTAATATACAATAGGGCCAAAGAAAATTCTATAATGCACATAATGATACAAGACGAAAACAAAGATGATGAATTAGAAGTCGCGCATATAGAAAACAAGAAGCACAGAGACGAAGTAAAAATACTCATTGAAACTTATAAGCCGCAGAAAATTAAGACGACGGATATTGAAATGAAAATCATACGAAAAAATGAGGAACCAATATATCATAGACCTAGACGATTATCTATACCAGAGAAGAAAGAAGTGGATCAGCAATTACAGGAATGGTTAAGAGACGGGATAGTCAAACCAAGTAGTTTGGACAGCCAGCCCCATTGTACTGACAAAAAAAAAGGATGGCCGAACTAGAATTTGTTGCGATTACCGGAAGTTGAACAAAATTATAGTAAGAGATAGGTTTCCACTTCCTCTTGTTGAAGACGTTTTAGACAGCCTACAGGGTTCAAAAATTTTTAGTACCATTGATCTAAAGAATGGATTCTTCCATGTGCCCGTTGAAACAAACAGTACCAAATATACCTCATTTGTAAAGCCAAGCGACCAATACGAATTTTTGTAATGTCCATTTGGGTTGTGCAACAGCCCGGCAGTATTTCAACGATTTATTGCTCACATTTTTAAAGAATTGAGTTTGAAGAAATACGTAATATATTATATGGATGACATCATTATTCTAAGTAAGAATGAGGAAGAAAGAATTCAAAGACTAAAATTAGTGTTGAAGGTAGTCGAAGAGTATGGATTAGAAATAAAAAAAAGAAAATGCCAGTTTCTGAAAAGACGAGTAGAATTTCTAGGATTTATCGTAGAAGACGGGAAAATCCATCCAGGTGAAGCGAAAATTTCAGCCATTAAGAAATATCCAGAGCCGACGAATCACAAACAGGTCTCACTGGATATTTTCGCAAATTTATCGCCGGATATGCCAACATAGCAAAGCCGTTAACTGAATTACTCCGAACAGGCGAAGAATTTAAATTCCGATGGTCACAGAAAAATGCTTTCGAGACATTGAAAATGAAGTTGATGAGTGAACCGGTGTTACGCATTTACCAACAAGGCGCGTACACAGAATTGCACACCGATGCAAGCATACATGGTTACGGAGCATGTTTGCTACAGAGATCTAGTGAAGATTCTAAGTTACACCCTATATATTACATGAGCAGAAATACCACACCTGCAGAGAACAAGTATTCAAGCTATGAGCTTGAGGTTCTGACAATTATACGAAGCATAAGTAGATTTAGGATATACCTACTAGGAACAAAATTTAAAATTGTTACGGATTGTGACGCATTTACGAAGACTATGGAAAGAAGGATCTTACAACCAGAGTTGCAAGATGGGCGTTGATGTTAGAAGAGTTTGAGTACGAAATCGAACACAGAAGGGGTACTCAGATGGCACATGTGGATGCTCTTAGTAGATATCCCACAGTGTTGACGATAGCTCTACAAGACAGCGTCATACAAATGATTAAACAGGCGCAAGACAAAGATGAGCATATTAAGACGATAAAAAAGCTACTGTTGACAGAAGAATATGAAGATTTTTATTTGGAACGTGATATTTTATATAAATATGAAAATGGACTTAAATTGTTGGTTGTTCCAAAAAGTATGCAAACGGAAATAATAAGGAAAGCTCACGAGATAGGACACTTTTCCAAGAAGAAAACACAAGAAGTCCTAACGAAACATTTTTGCATACCGAAGTTGAAAGGAAAAGTAGACACATTCATCAACAATTGCATACCATGCATACTTGGGAATAAAAGGAAGGAAAGAAAGAAGGGATGCTTCATCCTATACCCAAACTGGAAGGTCCTTTGGAAAGCTATCACGCAGATCACTTAGGTCCATTGGAAACAACAAACAAAAATTATCAACACATACTTGTAATTATTGATGATTTTTCAAAATTGGTTTGGCTTTATCCAACAAAGTCTACAACGTCGAAAGAAGTCATAGGCTGTTTTGAAAAACAACGTAAAATTTTTGGAAATCCCTCCAGGATAATTACCGACAGAGGAACAGCATTTCGCTCGAAAGAATTTGAATCCTACTGCAAAGACGAAAATATCAAACACATTCTGACGACTTGTGCAGTACCCCACGGCAACGGACAAGTAGAGAGGGTAAATAGGACTCTTATACCTATTCTAAAAAAACTAAGTTTAGACGATCCAAGAAAGTGGTATAAATACGTAGATAAGATATCCGAATTAAAGAAGCTATAGAGGAGGAAATATTAAAGATATTTATAGAAGAAAGAAATGATTTACGCGGGAAATGCAAAGAAGAGATATTAAGGATACAACGTGAAAACACAAAAGGTTATAATTTAAGAAGAAAAAAAGCTAAAAGATATAAGGAAAAAGACTTAATTGCTATAAAGAGGACACAGTTTGGCCCTGGGCTCAAGCTGAAAAGAAAATTTTTAGGACCTTATGAGATTGTCAAGGCAAAGGCAAACGAGCGGCACGATGTTGCAAAAATTGGCGAACATGAAGGACCGCTACGAACGATCACATGCGCTGAATATATGAAACCCTGGATTGAAAACGACAGCGACGAATCCGAGACGGATTCAGCGCAGGATGGCCGAATGTAGGACTCAAAACTGCAAGCACGTCGCATTCTTACTTAATCTGGAGCGACGCAATTCCAAGATAACCGCGCCTCATCAGCATTAAGTGTGTAACACCAACCGTTTTTAGTCAGTTGATAGCGAGACGACGAGTGATGTAGATCACGGGGTAAGTTGCCGATTCCCCGCGCAAATGATGAATACTACAAGCGTAATTTGCTATCAATCTCAACATAAACAGTTGTAATCTTAAAATAAGTAATCTTAACCAGTATTAGAAGAATTTGTGTTATAGTACAACCTTTTTAATATACTTAACTGCAATTAAATTAGTTATAGAACCCAATGTAGTTGATTTATTTAAAAAAACCCTAGACAACACTAAAACCCCTACAGTATCATCGGCTACACATGGGAAGAAGTCTACGTACAATATTCAAATATGGAACCAGCCAAATTGCCACGTGTCTAACCAGCAAATGACATAAAAAGAATGAGTGAGCTCGACTACACTCAGGCGTACGGTCGGAAGACCGCAGAGCACTCGAATACGTGGTTGTTGTGGAGGTGTAGCTTAAATTGATAGTAGTCTGGTTAGATAGGAACTGGATATGATTAGGCACCACAGGCTTTAATAAAGAAGTACTCAACTAGTGTTGAAAGGAGAGTAAATCCTCTAAAGCCTGAAACAGGATTTACAAAAAAAAAGAAATAAGAATGAAAGGAGGAAGTAGAAATGAGTCGAGAAATCCCCCGATAAAGTAATTTTTATTGTCGGTATTTTGACAAAAGAATAAAATAAAAAATATATATATTAACAGTCCACCAAAGCCCACGATGGCAAGCAGTGAGCCTCAGCTTATGCCCACGACAAATTATAATTTAAATTTCAATTAAAATAAAAATAAAAGTAAAATTATTATATGCCCCCTTCCGGCCGTTGTAAGATCTTACTATTCGTACTCGGAATTGGCTAATTTCACACATAATCCCATTGGGATGTTTAGTAAGAGAAAAAATAATAAAGAATTTAATTAAGTAACGTGCTTGTCTTACGCGTCACACAGTATATAGTAAATAGAAAAGCTTGTTCGGCCCACAGTAAATAACTACAATAATCTACAAAGTACTCAAGAAATTTATAGGAAGTAAATTGGCCCGAACAACCTTGTCCACAAGAAAAGTAATGTACATAACACATAAAGATTATGAGATAAAAATTACAAATTCACACAAAATTAAATGTTTAACATTTGCAGTAGTTCACGTAATTCAGATAATCGTTACACCCGGTATATTACAAAAGAAGTTAGAATGGATTAGTCCCAAAATGGAAGCTAAAAACTGTTTATTTGGTCTATCTATTTTAATGATTTAATTAAAGTTTTAATTATGATTGAGTACAAAAATATTCAGAACTGAAAATATATATATATATATATATATATATATATATATATATATATACACTGTGTCTCTCGAATTTCTGGACATAGGGAATTCCCATGTTAAAATAAACTATTGTAAATATTGGCTCCCCTAATTATTTTACAGTAAAATGTCAAATGTAAAACTTCTTAAGGAAAAAAGGCTGCTTCTTATGTTACAATTGCATTTACATTTGGTTCATCCGTTTTCGAGAAGTTTAGGAAAAACTTACGGGCTTTTTCGTAACTGGTCAAGGTTGCTTTGCTTTAGACAGACAATGCTAACAATAATTATTAATTGTCATTGTAAATCATTCATTGTTCAAAAACAATTCATTCATCATTAAAACTTTATTTGGGACAGATTATTACTTTTTAAAGAAAAATTTGTTTATAAAAATGAATTATTACACCATTGAAGAAAAAGTAAAATTTATTGAATGGCATTACTCTGGCAATTCACTTAGAAATATCATAGATTTATACTCGGCTAGTTATCAAAACCGGCAAATTCCAAGTGCAGAAACAATTTTCATAATTAATTTGTTTATTTAGAATACCATCTTCTTGTTTATAACAGACTTATTTTATTTGTGCTCCTTATTGTATTTATCCTGACACTTACATGGCTTATTAACGTTACCGGTTACGAAAAAGCCCTTAAGTTTTTCCTAAATTTCTCGAAAACGGATGAACCAAATGTAAATGCAATTGTAACATAAGAAGCAGCCTTTTTTCCTTAAGAAGTTTTACATTTGACATTTTACTGAAAAATAATTAGGGGAGCCAATATTTACAATAGTTTATTTTAACATGGGAATTCCCTATGTCCAGAAATTCAAGAGACACAGTGTATATACCGTTTTAGAAAAAAAAAGGAATTTTGTGAAAGTGAACTGCTGGAAGTACCATAAATATATAAATGTAGATAAGAGGTAACAACTTTCGATTATTTGATTACAAAAGTAATAATATCAGTCCATTTATTTTCATTATAGGAATTCACTACGAACCTCCTCGGTGTAATTGAAGTTTGGAAACACAATCGTGTAACCAGGTGATAAAGAAAGAAAAAAATATCTGACCTTTATTGTTGAAACTATTACTTATTTGATCTTGCGAATTTCGTGTACCATTCCAATGATCTAGCAGCCTTCACGTATATGGTCATGAACGTCAGCAAGGATCTTATGCCTTTCAGCGGTAACCATATATTTTGGATGTAACGTATCAGTACAATGTGAGCAGAAAAATATGTAGTGGAGAGATGCAAAAAAAAACAAAAAGAAGGTAACACGGAGAAACTAAAAGAAGGTAATACGGAGAAGCTAAAAGAAGGTAAATGGTGTTTAACTAATTATGACCGTTCATACCTCTTACAGGTGACAAACGAGCCGATAGTGAACTTTCAATGTAATTTCGATTGAAGTGTCTGTATATGTATAGAATTAGGATTGAATGCTTTTATACTAGAAAGCCTGCAAACAATTTTAATTACCATGAGGTTATCGAAACGTGCCACTTACCGAAGATGTGGACGAATGAATAATTTCAATTATATCCACCTATAAAAGCGTTAGTAATACTTGTACTTAATCAATCATTACTTTAAGTGAGAATTTTCAAAAAAAAAATGATGCTTCAGCATCCAGAACCAGAAATGAAAAATTCTAAAGAAACTCAACATCCATCATCGATGGTGTTCTTAACAGGAAAAAAGAAAAATTGGCCAACACCTTAAAAATCAATTTTACAAACTTGAGAAAATTTTTGTTTTTAAATCATTGTTGCCAATGTTAAATTGTGTAGAAAATATTTATTTATTATATGTTATATGTAAAAAGATCCCAGGTTTCTATTTAACTGTTTTATATTAAATGATCCGAAATCTCCGAGATGTCGCTGAAAGTATTAAATTTGACTTATATTTGAAACTAAGTAAAGATGTGTACGAAGTTACATACGTTAATTTAAATGCAATTAGAGATGCGTAAAAACTTGCGAAATAGTGATTTGGAAGCATTCAACCAAAGAGTAAATTGCTATTTTTAGTAAGTAAATTTGACAAAATGACGAACGTTATCAAAAAGAAACGTTTGATTTCCTGTATTTATGTTTTTTATTGATCATATGTGTAAATGTTTGTGCGACAACATGGTATAAATATCTGTAAGGTAAATGAACCGGTGTTATTATCAACATTATCATTTTATTTTTGAACAAAACAGAAGTGAACTCACATATTTTAGATCGTTTATCGACATTTTTGACAGGCTGCATTTTAATTAATTCAGTTAGGACGCTACGCATGCGTTATTGTGCAGGTTTAACTAAGGTCTGTTCCATATACCAACCAATGTTTATACTTTACAATTTATTTGACAAAGAACATTTCCATGTTAGAAATAAAATTTTCCATGATTTCACAATTACATTTTAACGAAATTAAAATAACTTCAAGGATTAAATTATTTTTATTGTTATTTGCCAACAATAAGCGTAAAAGCTAATGAACTCTATCCCCAATTGAGATAAATTGAGCTAGTTCGGTGCTGTATAAAATTTGATTATTAAAATATTAATTATTAAATTATTATTATTTTTTTATATATTTAGCCTTTACAATATATATATATATATATATATATATATATATATATTCCTTCTTGAAGTATTTGTACGTTTCTGCTTTAATTAAGCAAGACCAAACGTCTCTGGTGTGGTTTATCTAAAATAAATTTTGTTAGCCAGAGGAATTTCTTTTTTTTCTAAACTAAGCAAACTGCTCTGGATTAGTTTGGGTATTATATGGGGTGTGGTGAAGAAGACGAAAACACACCGCAATACTATATATATATATATATATATATATATATATATATATATATATATATATATATATATATATATATATATATATATATATATATATATATATATATATATATATAAGGTGAATGTACCAACTGTTGACAGTGATTCAATAGTTGACATTTTTTTTATATATGGTGTACTAAGGGTGATATTTAAGATAGGTTAACGTATCCGGCCCTACTTAGTTCTCTATAGCATAATCTTCCATGAAAAATAGAACACTTGGCAACATCGGTTAATACAGATACAATTGGCGCGTTTTTAGTTCTTGAAGACACGTGTGCATGATAAGTGGTGTCCGAATTTCGATTTTTTCTTAAGGTAAGTGCCACCTAAAAATTGTTTATATTGAAGTTATCTTGATTATTTCTATAAAGGCCATTATTCTATGGCAGTTTAAAAGGACCAACGTGAATATTTTTATTGAAATATTAATTAATTCATAGTTTTAACCTTAGAGTAGGGGGGTTGTCAACCATTGGAACTGTTGTTCCCAGGCAAGTTCCTATAGTTGTCATCTGTGTCAACTAATGGAGCACTATCACTTTTCTGAAAAATACATATTTTTATGAAAGAACTATTTAGTTAGAGGGTATATTTCATCATATCGATAAATGAGTTGTGTCAGATGGTCGGTTCCAATAATTGACATGAATGTCAACTGTAGGAACGTGACATGTCAACTTCAGAAACGTTAAATTCGAGTAATTAAAAAAATGTATAAAACACGTAATTTCATATTTTTTTATTTATTTCGAGTTTTTCTTTTAGAATAATGCCGCGACAAACTAAAAAATTAAAACAATATTCTCTAGAAGATTTGCAAAACGCTATTGCAGCCGTAAAACGTGGTTCATCAGTAAACGCTGCAAGTAAAGAATTTACAGTTCCTCGAACCACAATTAAATACAAATTAGAAGGAAAATATGAACTGGATTGCCGCATCGGCCCCGAAACAACACTTACAAAGGACGAGGAGGAAGTCTTAGTAAGATAGATATGCTCAGTGGCTGATGCTGGATTTCCTGTAACCAGACTGCAACTTCTAGATTCTGTTCAAATGCTAATAAAAAAATTAAATAGGCCTAATAAGTTTACCAATAATCGACCAGGCAGAAAATGGTATGAGTATTTTTTGCGCCGGCATCCTATTATTTCAGAACGGTTGACTCAAAATTTGACAAAGGCTCGTTCTGAAGTTACAGAACAAAAAATCCGTAACTGCTTTAATGAAGTTATTGATCATTTTAGAGCCAAAAATATTGAAGACGTTCTTAGAGATACAAACAGAATTTTTAACCTAGACGAGACAGCGTTTTTCATGGCCCCTAAAGGTATTAAATGTTTAATGAAGAAAGGCGAAAAACTCGCTAACAACTTTATCAGTAACGATGATAAAGAATGCACAACTTCCCTCATTACAGTTTGTGCAAATGGTACTATTTTGTCACCCATGATTATGTTCAGTTACGAAAGAATTCCATCATCAGTATCAAGTTTAATGCCTAAAGGATGGGGTATGGGCAAATCGGAATCCGGATGGATGACTGGACAGACTTTTTTTGAATATATAGCGAACTGCTTTTATCCTTGGCTGATTGAAAACAAAGTTGAATTCCCCATCGCATTATTTGTAGATGGACACGTTTCTCATCTTACGTTGGAGTTGAGTGACTTTTGTGTGAAAAAGAAGATAGAACTTGTAGCTCTCTCTATTTACGAGACAACGAAGAAAGAACTAAACTTTTTTGAATATAAAGGATACTCCCTTAGTTTATCTTTGGAAAACACTGTCTGAAGAAGTTGAAAGTAATTCCAGAGCAGATATTAATAAATTACGTTGCCAACATGAACAAGACCTCCAAAATACGAGAATGATTATTACCCAGGTAATGATATAAATGTAATAAATTGAACTATTACTTAAGAAATTTAATTTTTAGGAAATGTGATTGAAACAAATAAAAAACAAAATGAATATAAAGTTTCGACCATGACAAGGAGCGGAGTAAGGGATTGGAAATGGCCTAACTATGAGGATATTACGTGGTACCACAAAGATGACGTACTTGAAAAAATAAATCAGCCATGTCAAAAAAACTCAAGAGGAAAGTTCTCTGTACCAGAAATGAAAAAATATTATTCCGAAATGTATTAATTTTTAAAATTATTATAAGTTGCATTCATTTGTTTAATACTTTATAAATTAATAAACAGTTTTCTTAAAGTCGATCTTGTCAACTATTGGTTACTGTTGATGTCAACTACAGAATTTTGCAAAAAATTTCTTGTCAACTAAAGGTACAGTATGAACACCATTTTTAAAATTTTCTAAAACAAATTGCATGGGTAAGTAACGCAAGAAATGTTGTATACATGTTCAAAGACCTTATTGATTTCATTTGGTATGTTCAAAATAGATCTAACTTTAATACTTTCCACGCAAATAATTTTTTAATAACATTGTTCTGTTATATTGTCAACTATTGGTACACTCACTTTATATATATATATATATATATATATATATACGGGTTTTCAAAGTTAAGTCGGCACTATTGCTATCTTCGTTATTATTGGTGCTACGAAGTCGGTTAAATGGGCAAAGAAGTAGCATCTTTCCGCTCGTTACGATGGTGAAATCAAAATGAAAATTGAACATCGTGTTCGCGAGTTATGTCAAAAATTACCATTTTTTTAAATGGCACACCCAATATGCAATATCCTTAATCGATAGAAAATTAAATTCTGAACGAATAAGTTCCTATGACATTTCACCCTAATGTCAAAAGTGACAAAGTTATTGATCGTTTACCAAATTCATCAAGGTGGCTGTGTCAACTATTTTTCTGTAATTACCATAGAGCAGAAAATGAAAAGAATATCAGACAGTTGAAACAGGATTCTTTATTCTAAGTGATAATAATAATAAGGAACAACAAAACAAAACAAAACTCAAATTAGATGTTCGAAAACATCACCCTCTTGCTCCAAGCATTACTGGGCCCGCTTGTAGACACTTTTAGTAGCCTTAGCAATGGATCTACCATCAATATTATTGATGGCGTGAACGATGCTTTGCTGGAGATCCTCAGGGTTATCATACCGCCTGTTGTACACCACACTCTTCACATATCCCCAAAAGAAAAAATCCAGTGGAGTAATGTCAGGTGATCGAGGAGGCATACGGATAGGCCCATTATTTGATAAATATCTGTCTTCAAAAAAATTGTTTAATATTGTATATATCTGACGAACGTTATGCGGGTTACAAGATCGGTAGAGCATCGGATTTTCTCGACTCTAAAAATGGCTGTTTTTCCTGTTGAACATGCCCCTATTAGAAAAAGTTAATTCGTCACTCCATAGAATTGAGCTCCAAAAATCATTATTGGTTCTCATTTGATTAATAAACCAGTGACAAAACTGAACGCGTCTTTCTTGATCTCCTGGTACTAGTGTATGTGTAGGTCAGAACTTATACGGCACAAACTTATACTTTTTTAGAATATTGTGGATGGAACCCAAATATATTCCATTTTCTTGCACTAAATCATTAATTGAGTTGTTGGGATGTGCTTCAAAATAAGCTAACACATTAATTTCAGTTTCTTCACTAATTATACATTGTTTATTAGATCTGGATTTCTTAAACACGCTCGAATTAGATCTAAATTTACGATACAAAACCAAAAAGTATCTTCTATCCAGCAAACGACGCGTAGGAAACAAATCACTGTAACGCTCACGCGCTCGATAACTGTTTTTTTGACAAACATAACATTCTATCATATCACACTTTTCTGATTGGGTGAAAGGCATTTTTCTATTCAAAAAACACAAACTCTTAACTCTTTGTTAGCAAACTTCAATTTGACATATCAATTCTGATGACATTTGTGAAAATGGCAAACATTGTTCACGTAATACCAGCCACCTTGACGAATTCAATAAATGATCAATAACTTTGTCATTTTTCACATTAGGGTAAAATATCATAGGAACTTTTTTGTTCAGAATTTAATTTTCTATCGATTATGGATATTGCATACTGGGTGTGCCATTTAAAAAAAATGGAAATTTTTGACATAACTCGCGAACACGAAGTTCAATTTTTATTTTGATTTCACCATCGTAACGAGCGGAAAAAATGCTACTTCTTTGCCCATTTAACCGACTTCGTATCACCAATAATAACGAAGGTAGCAATAGTGCCGACTTAACTTTGAAAACCCTATATATATATATATATATATATATATATATATATATATATATATATATATATATATATATATATGGTGAAAGACATCGATAAGAGTCTATAAGCTAAATACTATCTGTACTTTTATTTCAACGAATGCTGAGGTAGTATCTCCCCTCTGAGAACCCTAACTCCGTTCCTTCGATCCTATCCTGACTGCACATATCCTTGATCTCACCATGCTCCATATGGAAAGCCTTTGAAGGGAGTAGTAACAAAAACATCACAACATGAACAATTTTGGCAAAATGCGATTAAATTATTACAACAAATGAGATTTTTTGATTCAAAGAAAAAACAGCTTGTACAAGTTCCCTCACTAATTAATTTAGTGAAAACATTAAAAATACTTTGTTGAAATGAAAACCATTTAAATATTTGTTAACCAGAGCTTTAAATCAAGATAGCTTAGAAAATTTTTTTGGAAACATTAGGTCCCATGGTGCACGATATGTATCACCTGATGTTTCACACATTATATCTTCATTTAAAGCTCTAATAGTAAATAATTGTGTCTACTCATTCTCCAGGAATGAATTGTGAAGAGGGCAGTCCCGGTACTGTTGCATTAAACAATTTACAAACTTCTTTAAGTGGAGAATCAATTAGCGAAATCATACAGTTGACAATTATGCTACATATGATAGCAGTTCTGAGGACTTGCCTCACATTCAAGTAAAGAAGAGTAGAATTTCTAAATCTGTAATTGCTTATATTTCTGGTTTTATAGTAAAAAAAAGCATTACAGTTGTCTAATCAATGTGTACATTGTAAAAAAAATTTAACCCAATCTGATGGCGATGTGCCTTTAGAAATTATTGAAGCGAGGCAGTATCGTTTGTGCACACTACATAAACCGGGTAGTTATTTATATTTTGTAATCACACAATCAATAATAAGATTATTTTATTTAATACCTAGATACTGCAATTTACTTAATTTTGTGGTCATAAATTTTAAAATTTTGAATTTGCCGCCAACAGTTCCAACTGGTACTGTTTAGTGAGGACGCTAGCGGAAGTGGTAGCGGGAGTTTGTTTTTTTGATATAATGGGTTTTTTTTGGGGTTTAAGCATTTTTACTTTTATGTTTAATTTAAAATGGAGAAATAAAGTAACTTTAGGAAAAGAAATCTTTGCTTTGTATTGTAAAGGCCTATGCTTACATCAGAAGTGGGATAAAGGATACAACCAGTATTTAAAATTAGTGGTGATTAGTGCAATAATTCAAGATGAATGGTAGCGATGCCGAGGTGTATAATGGCGGCCATCATGTGAATAACGATCAGGGCGAAGCATGTGGTAAGTCCGCCCCACAATTAACGTCAATGACAGTTGAAGATTTAATTGCTTGTACCGTAAAGTCGTTACAAATTAACAAAGAATTCGACTTGAAAACTGAAGAAATTTCAAGTTTAATACCCGAATTTAGAGGTAGCGAGGACGATATTTCGAATTTTTCCGACGAATTGAAGCTGTTAAAGATGCGTATAAGCCCAACGAAAATAGACTGTTGCTGGTAGTTATATCTAAACTTACGGGATCTGCAAAAAATTGGTTTAATTCGAGACCCGATTATGTGCATTTAAGTTTAGGTGAATTAGAAACGGAAATGCAAAAGGTATTTGGTTGCCACGAAGATAGATTATCGAGAATGAGAAAGTTTGAAGCAAGAAGGTGGAAAAGGGGTGAGAAATTTATGGATTATTATCAAAACAAAATTATGTTAGGAAATAAGTTAAGCTTACCTGTTAAAGAACTTATCCCACATATTATTGGTGGATTTGACAATTTGACACTTCAGAATCAAGCACGTATGTCTAGACTACAAACGCTCGAAGATTTAATTAGTGTTATGAGTGAAGTAAGTAATGGTGATACCCGAAGTGTGACTGCTAGTAAGTATTATCCTTGCGAATCGAAAGTTATGGTTAATGAAGCAAAAGCCTTTACCCCTCGTGGCACAGTTAGGTGTTACAATTGTAATGAGACAGGCCATGTCATGACAGCTTGTCTGAAACCAAAAAGAACTCGGGGTTCATGTTATATTTGTGGGCAGCAGGATCACCAACAAAAAAACTGTCCTAGTCAGAGGTCAATAAGACAAGGCAGAGCACATGCAAGAAGTAGTACATCGCAAGATTCGAAGACTGCTGATGGTTCTACTCTATTAGTCCAACCAGATCCAGCACCGGCATGGTCCATTCCGTTGTGTATAGAATTTGCTAAGTATAAATTTTGTTTAAGTTCAATCTTAAATTCAGGTAGTGTCATTTCACTATTAAATGTCAGTTTGTTAAAAGGCAAACAGTATACTTTAGAAAATGTTAGCAATAATTTGAATTATGCCGAGATGGTATCAAAGAATATAATTCAGCAGCACAATAGCCATTGTAATAACGATAATACAAAGAAAGAACTCAAACCATCCTTCTATGCTCCTGGGACTGTATGTGAGAAGTTAAGGATGGGTAATTTATAAGCCTAAACGCTCTCTTTTGAATACGATCAACGATAACGAGAGCGTATTGGGGAGCACTAACCCAGAGGTGAGAATTATATTCCAGATGAGGCCGAATTTGGCCATTATACAGCAGAAGGAGTTGTCGAGACGTAAAGTACTGCTTAGACCTGTACAAAAAGCCTATTTTACGAGCAGCTGTTTTCGTAGCTGACAGAAGATGGTCAATCCATGAGAGATTTGAAGATACAGTCATACCCAACTTTTTTGGCGAACACAAGGCAACACTGAGTTTTGTTAGCATTAAACTTAACTAGATTATTGCTTCCCCATTCGAGAATACGTTGAATGTCTTTGTTGATTGAATTTGCCATTTCAGCTTTAATTTCTTGATTTGACATAGAAGGTGGATTATCACTATGAGTAGACTGAGATGAACTACAGTGAAGAGTGCTATCGTCAGCAAAGCAATGGATGGGGTTAGTTGTTGAAGAAATAAGGTCATTTATGTACAGCAGAAAAAGTGTAGACGCTATAACGGATCCCTGTGGTACGCCCGCGTTAATGTTAACTTCTTTTGAAAAAAAGCCATCAACTACGACACGTATTCGTCTTTTATCAAGGAAACTAGAAACTAGAAGTACAAACTCAATTCAATTTACAAGCTTCGTCACTACTTTTGGACAATATGAATATTTGAATATGCCATACGGTCTAAGAAATAGTCCCCCTGTGTTTATGCGTTATATAAATTTAATTTTCAAAGATTTATTAGAGCGACACAAGATTATAATTTATATAGATGACATTTAGATCGCAACAAAAACAATAGATGAAAATTTAGAAATCCTTAGCAAAGTATTTGATTTGTTAGTAAGGAATAAGTTATTATTACAGCTAGAAAAGTGTTCTTTTCTTATGAACGAAACAGTATATTTAGGTTACAAAGTAACATGTAATAGAATTAGTCCAAGCAACGAACACATAAAAGCAATAAATAATTATACTATGCCAGTAAATTTAAAACAACTGCATAGCTTTATAGGTTTAGCGTCCTGCTTCAGAAAGTTTATACCCAATTTCTCTTGTTTAACAGAACCTTTGTATGATCTGTTAAGAAAAGATGCAAAATTCATTTTTGATCAACGTCATATGGAATCATTTGGAAAAATTAAGTCTTTATTAATAAAACAGCCAGTTTTATGCATTTATTCACATATATTAGAAACACAGTTACACTGTGATGCAAGTTCACTTGGTTATGGTGCTGTTCTGGTACAGCCACAACTTCATAAGAAATTTCATCCAGTATTTTATTTTAGTCAAAGAACAACGACGGCAGAATCCAAATATAGTTTTGAACTTGAAATGCTTGCAATTGTAAATGCATTAGTTTTAGAATATATTTACAAGGAATTCTGTTTACGATTGTTACAGATTGTAATAGTTTGAAATAAACTTTACAAAAAAGATGTTAATCCAAGAATATTTAGATGGTCACTTATCTTAGAAAATTGTGATTACATTCGTGAGCACCGCGATCATACTAAAATGCGACACGTTGATGCATTAAGCAGATGCCATTTGTTAGTAATTGAAGAAACTAGCCTAGAAGATAATTTGTGTATTAAGCAGAATCAGGATTCTGACATTAATACTTTACGTCAAACTTTAGAGAATGGTGAACATACACATTATTAATTAAGAAATGGTGTTATTTTTCGTAAACTTGACAATAAATTGCTATTTTATGTTCCCAGCTCTATGATAAATGAAGTAGTTAGGATGTGTCACGAAGAATATGGACACAGGTAGAGTAGAATGGGGTACAAGTACGCGCCGGGTAAAAGTACGCATTGCTATTATTTCGTCTCTAAAGCAAAAATTTTAAAAAGTGTTTTGCAGTATCATTAGTCACTTCCCATATAACGTGTTAAGTTAACGTACGTTCTAGTTTTAAAAAGAAAACGAAGAAAAATGAGGTAAGTTAAAAAAACAACTAAGTGATATAGTTTTTGAAGGTTTGATATTAATGTATAATGGTAGTTTGACAATGATTAAAACGAAATTGCGTGATATGACGTTATGATGTATACATAACTTTAATGTTTCCACGCCATACCGAATGTTGTGGCTATTGTTCCGCTGGAGTGCCGAACTTTAAGAAAACACATACCGGATGGGGTAAAAGTGCGCAAAAAACATGGGGCAAAAGTTCGCTGCGTACTTTTCCTCCACATGCTGCTAATATTGTTTAATTTTATGTAAACCAATGTAATATCTAAATAGCTCTTTTTTACAGAAATTATAAACGAAAATCCAATCGTACCCCAATAACCGCTGAAGTATTTTAAGAAGCTAACCAAATGCTACAGTCTGGGCTGTCTCAACGTAGAGTTGCTAGTCAACTAGGGTTCACAGAAGGTGCGCTGAGAAAACGTCTTAAGCTAGATTGCGGAGTATCCCACTTGGGCCGATTTAAACCAGTATTCAATGAAGTTCAGGAGCGTGAATTAGCAGAGCACACCAAAAAGCTTGAACGTATGTTTTACGGCTTAACATTTAAAGCTCTAAGGAAACTGGTCTATCAATACGCTCATGTAAATGGAATTTCTCATCGATTTTCTAACGAAAGTCAAATGGCTGGCAAAGATTGGGCTTAGTTTCATAAAACGGCACAAACTGTCTTTACGCACTCCGTCCAAAACAAGTGTTGCTAGGGTAATGGGCTTCAACAGAACGCAAGTAGTTTATATTTTGCAAATTTATAGGAAAAATATAGATAAGTTCAAAAGCTCCAGGGTATTTAATATGGATGAAAATGGACTATCCACAGTTCCAAATAAGACCCCTAAAGTTGTATCGATTAAAGGTCAGAAACTTGTTGGCAAGATTGCCTCAGCTGAAAGAGGTGAAACAGTTACAGCAGTGTGCTGTATGTCCGCTGCCGGCCGGTATGTTCCACCTGCACTGATTTTTCCCCGTAAAAGACGCAAAGCGGAGTTAATCGATGGTGCGCCTCCAGATACTATTCTTATGACATCAGATTCTGGATGTATCAACAGTGACCTATTTTTGCAACGGTTGACTCATTTTCAGGCTCACGTAAAATCTTCTGAAGCAGATCCAACATTGCTGATTCTCGATAACCACTCCTCTCATACATCTTTACAAGCAATTTTGATTGCTAGGGAGCACCATATTTCTTTACTCTCTTTGCCTCCACACAGCAGTCATAAGACACAACCATTAGATCGCTGTTTTTTCAAACCTTTGAAGGAATTTTACTCCCAAGCGTGCGAGCAATGGCTGATTAGTAATTCTGGTAGAAGAATTACTCAGTACCAAGTCGCTTCTATGTTTTCGGACTCATACCAAAGAGCAGCTACTATAGGCATAGCTGTTAACAGTTTTAAAACATGGAATTTTCCCCTTTAATCCTACAACAGTATTTGACGAAGAAGACTTTCTACCTTCTACGGTTACTCACCAACAAGAAGTTTTTGAAAATATAGACAGAGCCCAAGAAAGCAGCATTGAAGATACTATGTATCCTCCTGATACTTCTGCTTTGAATTGGTCTACCAAAAATAACAAAGATCACGAACTTAGCGTGGAACCTGTTGCTTCTACTTCAAACGCATAAATAGTTGAACCCCGTCCTTCTACCTCAAAAATGACGAACCCGTTAATGAAGAAATGAAGACCAACTACGTTTCACCAACCCAAATTTGGCAAAAGAAGAGATACCGTTTTTAGAAAATCTAAGGGCAAAAAGTCTGCTATTTTGACTAGCACTCCAGTGAAAGACGAAATTGAGGAGGAGACGAAAAGAAGAGAAGAGAAAAAAACAAAGGGCAAAAGAAACGTTTTTGAAACTACTACAGAAGTTAATGACGAAGATTTTTTATGCCCAGAGTGCGAAGAATCTTTCTTAGATACACCAAATGACGACTGGATCCAGTGCAACTATTGTGAAAAATGGTGGCATGAGGCAGCTCCCCCTATGAGTGGATCGGTGCATTTAAGTGTGATCATTGTGTTTAAAATAAAGAAAATAATTTATTTTTAACTATTTCTTTATGGTATTCTTTTAAGAAGCTCCTTAAGTGCGACCATTGTGTTTTTATTTAAGAAAAAGTGTTCTAATTTGTTTTTTTTTAAAGTGAATTTGATAAATGTTTGTTTTTTTATTATACTTTTATTGCGTTCTTTTACCCCCCATCTTGCGTACTTTTACCCTTAAGGTGGGGCAAAAGTACGATTCTGCTTGTCCGCCATTTTTGTTTATTTTGAAGTATATAAATAATTGTTTTTAAGTTGAACTATTTTTTAAATTGTGCATCATACTTGTATCTATAATTTATGTATTTCGGAATAAAATTATAATTAGGTTTTAGTGAAACACCAGCTCTCAAAACTTAAGTGCGTACTTCTGCCCCACTCTACTCTATAGATAAAACCATTGAAATTATTCATAGATCGTTTTGGTTCCCTAAAATGAAGGCTATTGTTAAAAGTAATTTAGGGAATTGTTTAAAATGTGTAGTTTACAATTCTAAAAGTCGCAAGGAAGGATTTTTGCATGTTATCCCTAAAGGTAACTTACCTTTTGACACTGTACATATCGATCACTGTGGCCCGATAGAGAAAAGTAGTAATTTTAAATATTTATTTAGTATAATTGATGGATTTACAAAATTTATAAAGATTTATCCATGTAAAAGTACAAATTCAGATGAGGTCATTAAGCCTTTACGACAGTATTTTATAAGTTATTGTAAGCCAAAACAAATTGTATCAGATCGTGGTACAGCTTTTACTTCCACCAAATTTAAAGAGTTCTTATCAAGCTTAGATATAAACCATCACTTGATTGCTGTGGGAACTCCAAGAGCAAATGGCCAGATTGAAAGATATCATAGTGTTTTCATACCTATGATTGCAAAGTTAAGCGGTAGTTCACATAAATGGAATGAGGTTTTAAGTAAAGTAGAGTTTTCATTAAACAATACATTAAATCAGTCCATTGGAGAAACTCCAGCAAAATTACTTTTTGGTATTAATCAAAGAGGTACCGTTACTGAGGATTTTAAAGAAATTTTAATGATTTAGAACGTTGCGATCTAGAAACCACTAGATCACTCGCAGCCGATAATATTATAAAGTCACAAAGCTATAGTCGCGAATTCTATGATTCAAGATCAAAAGATTCTGTTAAGTATAAATTAGGTGATTATGTCATGATTACCAATACTGATGTAACTCCTGGAGTCAGTAAGAAACTCCTACCCAAATTTAAAGAACCTTACAAGATCGAGCGAGTGATGGACAACGACCGGTATTTATTGAAAGATGTTGATGGGTTTCAGTTGTCTCTAAGGTCGTTTGAAAGTATTTACGCAAGTTCGCACATGAAATTGTGGCCTAAAATGACTGTTCCTTAGATGATATTAGGTAAACATAGTTTGTATCAACATTATGTTTAAGTTCAGGCAATTTGTGATGTAAAATCCTATTTTAGTTGTATTTATTGCATATTATAGATTTTAAGTTTAGATGTGAATCTTAAGCTGTCATTTTTAATTTTCCCTATGTTATATAATTATAGTTTAAATTAGCATTTATTATATGTATTATATATATATATATATATATATATATATATATATATATATATATATATATATATATATTATATAGTTAATATTTTATTACGATTTGATCGAGGCGATCAAAGAAGTCAGTATGGCCATCGTCTATAAAAAAAATAGTCTATCAACCATATGGACTAATTATTTAACAGTTTTTTGTAGTTCTGGATAAAACGTGTAGATGGCATATTGTGAAAGGTTGACTACACGTTTAGATGGCGCTGGATGAAATATTTCACTTCAAATTTAAGGAAAATTTCTGTTTTAATTAAGTGCTTATACTACTAAACGCTAGATTCTGCTGACGACACTTATAGAAATTTAAGAAGTCTATTTTCTAATTTACCTACCTGCAGTATTTAAAAACGGTATGAAAAAGTGTATTTCTGCACAAAGATCCTTATGTTTATACAGTGTTTCTTGTATCGGTGTGGATTGGTTTTTAACTTTGTTAAATTTTGGACATTTTTTCTATTCATTACAACTAGTGCTTATTTAAAAAACGTGTATTTATTTATTTATTGTCTGTGTATTTCTTGTTCAAAGACACTAAGTGCCAGTTTCTCTGTTTAAGTTTATTCAAAGTAAGTATACTATACATACAAATCATTTGTTTATAATTACATAGATACCTATTTGGTTGAATTAGTTATAAAAAATGTTTACACAACTATGAGTATGAAATAAGAATAGGTACACATGCAAAAAATTGATAAAGATAATCATTGCCTAAAAAAAGAAGACAATGAGATAGTGTTAGTTTTTTTACGTCAAAGAACGATAATTAATACAACCAAATACTTATCAATAATAATGTGATTATATGTAGATTCATATATAATTTTCAAGAATTTTGTATCAGCTAACACTTTTTGGTTATGTAGTTTGGAGGTATCCATGCAGCCCGCGAAGGTAGTTTGTTACCAATTTGTAACTCCATGTATATTTTGTTTAGATACCTTTGATACTACAGTAACTTTATTAATTGAGGTAGTTGGAGCCATCTACAGTTAGTACATTTTGCATAAATTATAATCAATCAGACAGGAAGGAAGTATGAAAGAAAGAAAGTTACTTGAATTAAATGCAATTATAACGACAAAGTCGTGAAGTATATTAAATGTGAATTATTAAAACTTGCAAGATACATATAGTACTTATATAGACTATTTATCTAGAGTAGGGCTCTTCTAGTATCGCAATTTTGGATCATAATTAATTTGAAAAACACAATAGTTTATCATAACTTCCGATCGAACATCATATTTTATTTAGATCTATTAGACTCTTTCCCATATATCAACATGTTTATATACGCCTTTTCCACAGGAATTCTATGCCATATTCATAATTAATAATTATTGCTTTATTTTACAGATGTCGGGTAACAAATGTGCCTACTATAATTGTGGAAGATCCAGTAGAAATAACCCTGGATTGAGAAAATTTACATTTCCTGTTCACGATGAAAAAAGATGCATTGAGTGGATTCACAATTCAGGTAATTTTATTTTACATCATGATGTAATTGTACCAATCAACACTTTTTTGAAGTAACGAGCTCTACAAGTAGATAATTGTAAGGGAAGACTATTACATTTATTTAATTTGTGTTTCCGAATTAAAAAAAATTATAAGAACAATAAATATTACTACAGGGTAGTAGTAGTACAGAAAATAACCAGATTACTTTTGAGAGGCCAGTGCAGTGTAGACTATCTTGTACCTAGGTACAATAATATTTTACAAGCATTCAGGCAATTAATCTTTAGTCAACATGTAGTGTTTCATTATTCATTCTATTAAGTATCAGTATAATTATTTGTACTGCAAATGACAGCAAACTGTTTTTTGGTCTAGATATTTATCTTAAGTTTGCTTCGAGTCCTCATACTTTTTTATTAATGCAATAAATTGCACTTTAGAACAAAAGAAAATTATATTTTTACTTATTTTTAGGTAACTCCGAATTGTCGAATTTGAGCACAAATTCTCTAAAGAAGAAATTCCTTTGTGGATCACATTTTGATGGAAAATATCTTCTAACTAAGGGTATATCCTTGTCAGCCGTTCCTGTACCATATAAAAGTAGTGAACAAGTAAAGGTAGTGGATAGTGGTAAATCATATGTACCTCCTAGGTCCACTTCAGCAAATTATGATGATTATAAGATTGCTTCTACAAGTGATGGTCGCCGTATGCAACCATTTGATGAGGTATGTTTAGTTACACCTACAAAAAGGAAACGAGAAATATCACCATCCAGCACTACATCACATATAAGTGATGGAGATGACATCTGTACCCTGGAAGATAGTCCTGCAAACATCACTGTAAAGGAGACACCAACAAAAATGAAATTAAATAGGAAACTCCGTTTCTTGTATAAAAATAATCGTAGCCAATTGTCTCTGTTATCTCAATTTAAAACTAGGAAACAAAAAACTGTTAGCAGGCTAACACCAAGAGACTTTAAAACATTATCGCCATTCACGCAAGCGTTAGTACGCATGCAGTTGTATCATAAAGCACGAACACCCTTTTTAAAAGATGAAAAGAAAGTTGCTATAAGCATGTACTATAAATCACCAGGATTGTACAATTTTTTGCGAAAAAACAAAGTCATTCTACAGTGGCCGGCGTGTAAGAAGACGAGCCCGACTATGCGCGAAAGACGACTTTATGATGTTGTTCAAATTCCCGCGTTCGTTTACCTCAGAGGCGTCACACGGTGCATAATGTATATTTTAATGGTATATTAAAAGCAATTCAAAGAACCATATTTTATGTAAATACGCAATTTATTATAATTAAAAGCTATACTGGAAGTAATACTATAATTAAATTAATAAAATCAATATGTTATTACATTACACATAATTGATACCTATTACTAAAATAATATTGTCTAAAATGTTTCATTTTCACTGTCACTCAAATCACTAAACTTTATTTTCTAGTACAATTTTCAAAAACTAATATGCATATGTACCAAGAATCCGGATATTTATATATCAAACCTCTAATTGCTGTCATTATGTTAACTGCTTATAAATTTATTATTTAGATAAGTATGTTTTTCCCCTCTAATCGTCTTTAAGACAATTTTCTAATGGGTACCTAATGCTTTCATTATTTAATTTTTATTAGTGTATATTAAAAATACATTCAAAATTACCGATTAGACAAATGGGAGAGATGCCTACATACTTTCAGGGATAGATGCCTATTATGCAAACATGAAAAACCAAATGTTAAAAAAACGCGTCACCAATGGAAATATTGGAATTATTCATCTTCATACGCATTCTTTCAATATACATATAATTAAACATACAAATGTGATACGCCACTGCTTAGTATTTTTATTATAATCGGCAACCGCCGTAGTTTTTCGCGATGCGCCGGCTCCTCGTCTTCTTACACGCCGGCCACTGTATACAACTCTTATAAGAAATTCTTCTAATTCTGCAACGGCCAAACTAATTTATTATAAATACAGTTAGCAAAGAAACACACGATGAATGTTAAGAATGTAAATTGTACCTTCAGTAAGTAGTGTAAAAAAGTGGATTTCTGATTTTGATGTTTTACCTGGATTTAAAAAAAACTTTTTAACAGAATTAAGTTAAAAGTTCAAACTATGACAGAAGAAGAAAAAAGATGTATCATGTTTGACGAAATGGACATTAAACAATTTTTAGATTATTCTAAAAAATATGATGTCATTGAAGGTTTTGAAAATTTGGGTAAATTTGGTAAAAGTCAAGGTTTAGCTAAGAAAGTCTTAGTTATAGTGGTTAGGGGTGTTTATTCACATTGGAAACTTCCCATAGCCTATTTCTTTTCAGAAACTGCTCCAAAATTAAAAGAAATTGTCACAACAGCATTAGTAAAACTAGAAGCTATTTCTCTCAATCCTTTGGCTACTGTTTGTGACGGATCTACAACTAATCAAAAACTATATAAATTATTAAATATTTCAGTTACAAATCGATATTTTATTTTAAATGATAAAAAATATTATGCATTATTTGATGTACCTCATCTAATAAAATGTGTTAGAAATAATTTGTTAAATGGAGATTTTTTGTTTGAAAATAATATTATTTCAATGAGGGTCATCCGAGATGTCGAAAATTTAGATAGGGGCAGTTTTACAGGAAAGTCTTTATTAAAAATAACAGAAACATTTAAAACCAAATTCCTTTGAGAAGCTGTCTGTAAAATTAGCTACACAATTATTTAGCAATAGTATGTCTGCAGCTATAAGAACTGCTGTTAAGACAAAAGAAGTTCATGAATCAGCTATATACACTGCAGAATTCGTTGAAAAAGTTGATAAATTGTTTGACGCCCTGAACAGCCAACAACTTTATGCAGTAAAACCTTGGAATACAGCATTAAGTTGATCAAATAAATATGCTTATGATGCCATAATGGATGGTTACAAATTATTTTTTTCATTAGTTAAGCAGAGCCATAAAGATAATAATATACTAACAAAGCCTCCTTCCTTCCAAAATATTTTACAGACAATAAATGCAATAAATTTATTTTTTTTGGACAGCCTTAAAGGGTTTACATTTATTTTTACTCGTCGGTTAAACCAAGACCCTATTGAAAACTTGTTCTCTGTATATCGTCAATGTGGAGGTTATAACAGAAACCCAACAGCAAAAGCTTTTAGAGCAGCTTTTAAAATTAATATAACACTCAACTTATTAAAGCCCCCTCAATCAAATTGTGAAGAAGATGATGATGTAATGTTACAACATGAATTATCCTCGAGATTATCATTAAATCAGGAGGAAGAATTAAATATGTCATCATCTTTGTCAACTTCTTCAACAAATTCTGAAGTTTCTTCATATGAAAGCGATTCTGAATTTACTCTTAAAAATAGTTCAGAAGTTTATTTTGCGGGATATTTGTGTAAAAAGGTATTGGATAAATACAAGTGTAATTTATGCAAAGCATTTTTAGAAGATGATCTGAATAAAACTCAAGATAAAAATGAATGTCTCATTTTTTTAAAGAATTTTAATATAGGGGAAGTTTCAATTTGCCATTTGAAAGTGCCATCACCTATTTTGAAATCATTTACAAAAATAAGTATGTATTATTTTTCAAAATATTTTGAGGGATTGATGGGAAAGTCGAAATTATCGAAGCATTTAAAAAATCTAATTGCCAATAAATTACGAAAGCACTTGTCTGACTGGTTTGTCGAAAATCAATGTAAAGTACATAGATCTTTTATATTAGAATTATTAATCCAAACTTTAATATTTAAGGACGTTAATGATATATCTTTAAAAGCTGCTGCAAAAAAATCCGACAAACTGACGATTTTGCAAAATAAGTGACAGTAGTAGGTATATTTTACATGCTTTATTTTTCATTTTCGAATATTTCTAGGTAGGCTTTTGTATTTTTGAGTTGAATAATCAAATATAGATAGGAAAAAATGTATATTACTCTGTTTACTGTTCATATCATTGATTTTTTTTTGTTTTTATTTTCTAACACGGTCTATGTGACTTTTGGAAACTAAGGGCAGTGTTCCACAATTAGATATAAAAATTAAAAAAGTATAAATATTTAGGACTAATTTTAGATTTTAATTTAATATGGGATCATCACATACAACATATAATTAAAAAAACCAAGTACCTGATACATGTTTTTTACAAAATTGCTAAAAGTATGATACAAGAAACGTAAATAATGTTATGCTATTCATTTGTCCATAGTATAATAATAGTTATGGGATCATAGCCTATGGTGGACTATACAAAAGTAACAAAATTTTGTTACAAAATTGTTAGACAAAAATACTAAAAATAGTTAATAAGAACAATTTTGTAAATCCACGAGAACAAGTTACAATAAAGCTATATCTATTTTTAACTCAAAACTCCAGACAAAGAAAAACACAAGAAATTGTTAAAAAATTGGATTAAGCATGAGAATTTTCACAATAGTGCAATAACTATATAAATAAATAAAACAAGAATATTATTATTTCATAAATGATCTTCACTAATTTTGTTTCTATTATGAAACTACCTTTGTAAATATAAATTTTAGATTTAGTCTTAGTTAAATATTTTTTTTCTTCAAACGTATTAAAATGTTCGTATTATAACGCTCTTAACCATATATACAAAGACTTCATTTTTGAGAACAGTACAAAAATGAAATTATTATTGTACACCGAACAATAATGAAAATATATTGAAATTCCATAAGAAGCGTGCCTTTATCTACGAACGTACCTATAAATAAATTTTTAATCTAACCTAACTAAATTTGTATGTGTGTCATTCAAATTCACGTCAAAATGTCGCAATAATTAACATGCACATCTTAAAGCATTGAAATAACTGGATCGCGCACGCCGTGTTAGAAAAACGAGCCGGTGTGTGGGAGGAGTACCGCTGCCGGCGGGTGGTATGCTGTCGCGCTCTTACACATGCAATCTAATGGAGAAAAATGTTAGCTAGATTAAAAACAGGTCATATCAAAGACGGTGGTAGATAATAATGAGCTTTTTTTGACTTTTTACGTTATTATACGATTTGTTAGTACAGTACTTTTATTACAATAAAATTATTTAATAATTAGCAAAAATACAGAACCAACAAGGCCATTAGTTTTTTTAGCAGCTACATAGTATGATTTTCTAACTTTTCAGGGCCTTCTTTTTTTAAATTTAGAGCTAAATATGAGTTTTTATTTATTTCTGCTTACATTTTAAAGTTATTTCATACCCCTGTCTAAAAATTTGAAAGATCTGCATAACATGGCACAATGTGTAATGTCGAAAGATTTATTAGGCTTCAGAGGCTGCATAGGTAGATGAATAAAAATTTAAAAAAATATCTAACAATATTTTTATTTTTTATTTGCAACAAATTTACATTTAGGTACATATATCAGTATATTAACGTAGAAGTGGACGAAAAGGTATATAAAACACGCGCGATTTTTAAATAGTGCAAATGTTTTAGAGGCCAGTTATCCACAAATACTTTACGCTATTTTTTTTATTGGTGCCATTAATAATGGAAATACGATCTCATTTAGTTTTGGGAATGTTAACAGTATTAATTTAAATACAAAATCTGAGAAATATATATTTAAATATAGATTTAAACACGCTGAGGCGTGCTTTAAATAGGTAAAATACCATTATTTACAAATCGTGTAAAATCTGTGAAATTATTTGTTTTTATACAGTAATTATGGTCCTGATTGTCCATATTTTTTAATATCATATCTTTACAATGTTTACAAGTATTTGTTTTGAGAAGCTTTCCACAATTATTCCAGAAATATAGTACAATATATTATCTTGAAAAGATGTCAAAACTCTTCTATCTACTGCACACATTAATTTATCTAGGTCTTTACAGTCGTCATCTATTTCACTTACCACATCATGTTTTTTTACAATTCTACTATCACATGCTATTGGGGTTACATCAAAATCACTACCTAAACAGTTAGAATTTACTCCCGCTTGAACATTGTTATTAAATAAAAGTTTCCTTAAGGTCCATTTGAACTGAAGACAATTGGGATTGTCATTCCAGCCCCCTCTTGAACGAATACAGGCAAATTGAAGTTCGAGGTGATCTTGAGAACATTTATAGGTGAGAAAGTATTTTAGGGGTCTTTCGATAACACTTAAAAGCTCTATTGCCAGGTTTTCAAAACTAATTAAATTCATCAAAAAACCTATTGCAAATGTTTTTCTTTTGTGATATATTATTTTATTATTATCTGCCTTTAATTCAAGAATATAATTTTTAGTCTCTTTAAAAATGTTTAACCAATAATGTGTTTTCTAAGGAAATGGGTGATTTATATCCTCTAGCAAAAATACTGCGAGAATTCATTACATCAAAAACTGTCAAAGACCCTTAAAAATTCGATGGTAGCCTCACTACCAAAAAAATCAGGATGACCACTTTTAAGTAAAAATTCTAATGCATCTGCAATACTGGAACTTATTGTTTGAGCTGCTAATCGTACATTCATAATTTTTTGTTTAAAATTTACATGACAGGAAGATAATTTATTAGCAAACTTTAAATCTTGATCCTCTTGTAATTTGTGTAAATTTTTCAATATATTTAAAAGAAATGTCACCCTTCGGGGATGATAACTTGGTTTCACCATAAGCATTTCTAACGAGTTTTAACATATGGCAAGGATCTAGTATACAAAAAATTTTATTGGTACAGCATGGATGATTAAAAAAAGGTATAATATTATTGGGAGATAGATTGCAGCCTAACAGAGTAAATGTTTTAATATTTGCAGCGGCCCCATCACATGTGATAGATCTTACATTAACCCCTACTTGAAATAATTTTTCAATAGCAGCTAGAACTAATTGCTGTTGCATAGAGGCATCTATTTTATTTATAAAAAAATATGCAATAGGACACTTAAATTTTTTGGTAAATGATACAATTTGAAACATTAAAGCTTTCGTAGCTAATTCCTCATTACATACATTACCTATACCACACATATCAACATATCCATAATGTTTATCATTTTTTTTATCATACATTATAGCTTTACGGATAGACATAGAATCAAAAATTAAAGCTACATCTTTTAAATAATTATTTTTAGCTATATTTTCTTTTAAAAACTGAAACACTTCAGTTAAAAAACCAACTTCACAATCAAGAGAACTTAACCATTTTCTTATAGTAGCAGGATGTGGCAAACATAACTTACTACGAACAAATGCATATGCTCGAGGAGAATAAAAATTGAGGGTAAGAACAAATTTCTTCATTTCTTGGCTATACTTCTTTTGAGTTTTTGCTTTGTTACAATTATTTACCTCACTTTTAAACAAATTCAACTGAAATCCTTCGAAGTTGTTCATTAGTAAATCTTCGATATTGTCCGAACACCTATTATTCTTCTTTAAATGTTGGATTAAATTTTTCGTCGATTTCAGCCTGATGTTTCTTCTTTTTACCTGTAGTTGCACATTTTTAAGTTTCCTCCGAAGTTTTACCTCGGTCTGAGATGTAAAAGTTTTTGTCTGCGTGGAAACATCTTTTACTAATGGATTAACTGTATCTGCGTTGAACGATGAACTCTAAAAAATGAATTTCTTAGAAATGTTTATGGTTATACAGTATTGAATACATACCGGTTCTTCTATGACAGCATCACAATCATCAAGATTATCATGATTTAACAGCCTTCTTTTCTTAGGACTATGCTTAAACATATAACTTGGGAACTTAAAAACAGAGGGAACTGCAACCGGTTTCAGAATATTTTGTCGTAAAGATAACTCTAAATAGTCACTCTGTTTAAAATGCTCACTACACAGTACCATTGATTTTGTGGGCTTGAAGTTTTTTCTGCGTAAAGCCTGGACCCACAGGCTTAACCTTCTAGGCTCATTTAAGGGGAATCTAAAGAGCAAACATAAATTCAATACTTTTTAACTACTACAACACAACTAATGCCAGGTCGTTAAAAGTATTTTAGGTTAGGTAGAACATCGGGTAGAATTTATCGTGTTTTAACAAAAATAAATACTTACTTATGAAATTTTATATTTCCTGTGGGACTCCATTCGTTTGAGCATTCATAAGCACAGCACGATTTAACCATTTTAATATCGAAAGTATTAAAAACGTCTCATAAAACAAACAATATCCAAACAGGACGGTTACGTACATAAGAATGACAAGGACAACCAACCCCCCCCCTCCAGCATCTTGCTTTGTTTAACACGCCGGCTCACATTTCGAAGCGAATTCTCGTAAGCGAGCTCCTTCCAGTTATAGTTACATTTCAATGTCTTAAAGTACTTACATAACCTAAAAAAGTAGTTTTTTACTTATAAATTGCATTATTTTTACGCTTGTAGAAAGAATAGTATATATCACTCTGAGTAGAAGGCCCATTATAGTGTTTCGTCCAGTTTGCACCGTCTCGGCAGTGCAAGAATCTGGGCTCAAAAATAATGATAGCCTTCTACTCCTTGTAATATAATTTGCTATATTTTCATTTTAAATTATATTAGTTTTAAAATCTGCACATAGATAACTCCCTTTATCTCCTGCAGGGTTTTGCAGTATGTATATCTTCTGTATATATTTCTCTGTAATTCTTTCTGTTTTAAGTAAATAAATAAATAACGTAGATGTGGTGAAAGCCGACCATGCTTCTTTTCCCGTCCGCAAACAATATTTTACATTTATTTGAAAATTGCGCGCGAAAAGTGACTTATTCCATCAGAAACAATGGCCGTTTAATATCCCCTTTACGCATACAAGTTACATTGTGTCTGGGCCAATCAGCAGTTAGTTCACTTGTAGTTGTTGTAAATAGTGCATAATACTCTTCATTTGTGTGCTTAAATTCTACAAACTAAAATAGCGTAAATAAGTAACAGACTTGCAGCTGTTAGGTAGGTAAAATTCGTTTTTCTATTACTCTTAAACGTAAAGACTGATTTGAAGAATATAAGTTGACATTATTTGTACGGATTTTATTGAAAAACTAGCAAATAAGAGTGGTCGGAGTTATGTGAATCCTAATGTCACGAGCCATTTAAAGCCGACCATTCGGTCGGCTTTAGAAAAAGTAATCTAATAAATTTTTCTATTATTTATTACGTTGTTGAAATTATAACTTTTTGTTTCTAACGCCTAAATACGTGATAAGCATTAAAAAACTCTTGCATAATTACGACCTACGTAAATATTAATGATAAATACATTAAAAAGCTTGAAAAATATATTATTTGTAAGTTGATGCCAAGTTTCTTTCATGTCAATTTACTTATTTTTACTCTTATTAAAGTAAGGTAGATTGTATATATTTTGATTTTATGTACTTTTGACAAATCTTCTTAATCTTATAGATTGATTCTAAGAACATAACTTGACATTATTTGTGCAAATTTTATTTAAAAACAACTAAATAAAAGTGGTCGGAATTATGTGAATGTTAATTTAACGACATATCTAAAGCCGACTAAATGGGAAAAAGTCTAGCCACTTCAATCATATTCTCGTAAGCACGATAAAAAAATAAAATCAGTGCGTTTGTGTACTAAGTTATATTTTCTAAAATATGTGACTACAATTACCTTGTTTATTTCGTTGTAGAATATTTAAAATGGTTGGCAAGAAGGTTCAAAAATACTCAAACGAGACATTAAAAGCAACTCTTGATGCTATTCAAAATGGTCTAAGTCTCCGAAAAGCATCTACTCAGTTTAGCATTCCCAAAACTACCCTTATTGACCATAGGAGTAATAGATACAAGACAAGTAATATTGGTGCTCCCACAGTACTTTCGGCTGACGAGGAAAATGTTCTTGTTGATTGGATTATGAAGATGGGTGCGATGGGATTTCCTGTTACCAAACTGCAGTTAATAGAATCGGTGGGTAAATTAAATGTACAACTTAAAAGAAAAACTCCGTTTAAAAATGGAATCCCAGGCAGAACGTGGTATGAATCGTTCCTTGCCAGACATCCACAGATTGCAAAAAGAATACCACAATCCTTAACTCAAACAAGAGCAGGTATCACCGAGGAAGCAATTAGAAGTTGGTTTTCGCGTGTTCAGTCTTATTTAACTGATAATAACTTAACTGACATTTTAAATGACCCTAGACGAGTTTTTAACTCAGATGAATCAGGATTTCTTCTAGCACCTAAAGACAAGGAAGTTCTCGTTAAGAAGGGTTCTAAGAAAGTATATTGTCGCACGACTAATGATGAAAAGAATGTATAACAGTGTTACTTACTATTTGCGCTGACGGTGGTTGGCAACCTCCCCTTGTATTATTTCCTTACAAGAAAAGAGTACCTAATGGAATTATTCACAAAATGCCTCGTAAGTGGGGGGTTGGCCGATCGGAATCCGGATGGATGACTAGCGAGAACTTTTTTGAATATGTTACAAATGTTTTCTACCCTTGGCTTTTAGAAAATAATGTTCCTCTGCCTATAATATATTATTTAGATGGTCACTCATCCCACATAAATCTGCCTCTTACAGAATTTTGTAAGGAGAAGGAATAATCCTTACCGCGCTATTACCCAATTCAACCCACAGATTGCAACCTTTGGATGTTGGGCTGTTTTCTCCCCTGAAAAGTGCTTGGAAAAACATTGTAAGAGAATGGCGTATGAATAACAATGGATCAAAACTAGAAAGGGAAGACTTTAGTTCCTTAATCCACAAATGCCTAATTGAAACGGCAACTCCTAAAAATATACAGAGTGCCTTTCACTCATGTGAGCTCTATCCGTTTAATCCGAACAATATTGATTACTCTAAATTGGTGCAGCCACTACCCAGTGCAGAAAAAATTGACACAAACCCAGGCACTCATGAACCAATAAAATTTACAGAATTCCGCTCAATGGTAGAAAACAATATAGATCCAAGTGTTTTATCCAGATTTAAACTTTGCCAAGGTCTTTGGGATGGAGAGCTTGAGTACAAAGGTTTATATGAGTTTTGGACAAATTTAGGAACAAAAAATGTAACTCAACTGCCTCCTGAGTCGCAAGTTGAAAATAACCATGATATAACATTGGAAAATAATGGTATTGTACAAAATTATTTTATTACATCCAACGCCTCATTTGAGGTAACATTAGATGATACGATTTGGTTGGAAAATAACGGTATTATTGAGGCGGTTGTTGAACCTGATGGTAGTCTCTCTATCAACAGTAAGGAAAACTCTAAGTTTGCTGATACCGATTTCCAACAGAAAAACGCTCCAAGTATAAATATTTCTGCAGCAATAGATCAAAATACCAGACTGCGTAATTCTGAACAAGGAGAAAATATTCCGTTAAAAGAAATTAGTAATAATAATAATCATTTTCTGCAAAAAAACGTTTTTAGAACAAATGCAAATGGTAACGATAATGCTTGTTTGAGTAATTCGGAAAAACTACAAACTATTCCTCATCAAGAAGTTAATGATGAAATAGTTACAAGTTTAGGTTCTGAAAAACATTTAGTAGAAGAAACAACTCCAATAAAACAAAACATAAATTCAGAATATCCCACCCCTTTTAAGCACGCTTTATATTGGCCCCAGTCGCAAAATAAGGTAAAACGGAAAATTACTGATAGTACTGGTACAACTAAGCTCCCCAAATTACAGCCCACAGTAGCTATAAGCGACGACTTTCTGGAGTACCAAAGAAGAGTCCAAGAAGAAAGCTAAAAAGAAGAAGATAAAAAGAAAAGAGAGGAAATCAGAAAACATAAAGCATTGGAGAAAAATAAAATTAGCGAACCGAAGCCCAGGAAAAGAGAGAAGACGATTAGAATCCCTTCAAAACCAAAAGGAGCCACAGAAAATAACGCAAGCTGTACCAATGCAGAATGTACGACTCAAGAATTTGACCACCCACAAAATCATCCATACTTGCCGGGAGATTACGTTATAGTGAAATATGATAATTATTATCCAGGTAAAGTTGTTGAAATATTAACAGATGAAATTAATATTAAAACAATGGTCGATAGCGGTTCTCATTGGAAATGGCCGGAGCGTGAAGACATTCTGCATTATTTTCGGAGCGACATTATGTGCCAGATAAAGGCACCAGTTTTAATTAATAAAAGAGGAGCATACAGTGTACCAGAAATTACAGAATGGGTAATGTAATTACCACTAACGGTTATTTTACAGTTTCAGTTATAGTTGCCAGAAAAACAAAGCAGTAGTTATTTATTTTCTTTAAGTAAAATTTTGTTGTAAAAATAATTTATTTTCGAAATAAATATGTTTACCATCTAAAAAGTTTGGTTTTGTCTTCAAGTTTGTTTTTTATCTTATTGTAATAATTTATTTTCTAGATAAAAAATTTACGTTTAACATTTATTTTGAAATCCATAGTTAATTAGCTAAAAGATTCCGATTTAATATTACTGACCATATGGGTCGCAATTGCAAGCAAGAAAGGACGGAATTAACGACATCTTATAATTTCGGTCGGAATTAGAGACCACTGCACTTTTTGAACGCACCAGTAGTTTTTATAAAATTATTATAAAATATTGCTGTAATACATTTTAGTTTAGTTGCTATCGGTAACTACATAGTACAAAAGGTCTTACTTTCATTTACAAAAACTTGACAGAGACTAGTAAGTTTCAAAATTAAGAATAAAGTTGAGTTAATATTTCGGTGGTCGGCTTTCACCACGTTTGCGTTATGTTAATTTAATAAGCTAGTAGAGTAAAAGAAAAATTAATAAAAATTTGTTATAGTTACTGAACGTTTTTTTTTTTTACAAAATCCTTTTAATGGAGATAACATTTCCCTCAGACCCTGTCAGTTATACAAGAAGTTCTTACTGCTTCTATTAGAAATTCATTCTTGCGATAAATATTGTATTTGTTGTAATTTCATTAATGTCAAATGTGTTCATCTATATTTTCCAATGAAAGAAAGTTTCCTGTTACCTAATTTTTTCAAAGTAAAAATTAAACTTCGCATGAATGTCATTTCTGTGGAAAATTATTTCGGAAGATAATCAAACGAAATTTAAAATAGTAATTTATTGATAAACGAAATAACAAATTTACTTCTTATTTTATTAAAAATTCGAAATTACGTTCACACTATTAAATTTTGCTTATTTTAAATCAGAACATCGTAACACGTACTCCTTTGGAATATGTAAATCGGAAATAAAAGACAACATAAAGTTTACTAGCTACATAAATATAAACATTGTCTAAAAAAAGAAAATGATGTAAACATCAAATATTTATTTCAAAAATGTCAAAATTAACTTAAAAGACGAAAATCATATAATACCCCAGAGATAATAGACTTTAGCATCTTAATGGTTTTTTTGTAAAACTCAGTTACATTAAGCCTGTATGTCACGATCTATAATTATGGACATAATTTTGATTTTAAGTATGCATCAATAAATTAAACTCAGAATTTTGGTCAACTGCAAGTGTTGTATTCATAAAAATAACAAGAACTTAGAACTTTGGTAAAAGTAAATAAAGAAATTGTAAGATAAGATGTGTGTAGTTCTGTGGATGGATGAGACAAATCTAATGATTGCTGCTGCAAATATAATAGTTTTAGTGCATACTTGATTTATAAAAAAAACAAGTTTCACGCTGAAAATGGATTACAAATGGTTCAGAATCCTCCATACTGCTATAAACTTATGTCTTATGTCTGTATCTTGTAATGTCAGAAAGAAAATCCGAAATTTAAATGATACGGATATGTAACTCTAATTTAAAAAGCATTTTCAAACAAAATGTAAACAGGTGTACTAATAGTGCTTTATTAATCGTAAAGAGTATACTGATTATTTTAATTCACCTATGGGTCAAGTTGATTGGCATGAGAAAGCAATAAAGAACAATGTTTAAAAGCATTTGTTATATAGATGTTTTAATAAATTTATATTTATATTAATGTATATAAACAAGGATATAACTTATACGTAAATATTGCAAGATTTTGTTTGGTAGATAAGTTAGATAAGGAAATTCCTAGCCTAAGATTTGGTAGGTACACATAACCTATTAATTAGAAATGTTTTATTTATGTTTATATTGAATTTAAGTAGTAGTAAAATGGTTTGTAATATTTTTAGCTGATAATGGTGCCATCTATCGTTCAATAGTACCTCGCTTACCCAAATATTTAAAAGTACCTGGAAGTCCCATATATCACCGCAATTTAACATAAACCGCCACCTCTCAGTATATATGCATCTCTCTTTTTAGGGTCTCTGTCATACTCATTAGGTTGACAGACTATTCTTTTAGACAATGGTATGGCCGAGCTGTGGTCATAAATTTTAAAGTGTTGAATTTGCCGCCAGAAAAGCAGTTGGTACTAACTTTATTCGATTTAGTTGACTCTACACAAGGATGTTATATACGAACTGGATTGGCTGCCACTCGTTTAACGTATAGTTCTGAATTTGAATCCATTCTGCTAGATAGGCAACCTGCAGATGAGACGTATTGTTATCTTTGTTTTACTTGTAGTGTATGTACCTAATAACAAAGAATAAATGCTAATAGTGCGAAACTTTCAAGTGTTATAAACAAAGTGGTTTTATTATATTTAAGGACAATGGTAATTTATTGTGTAGCTTTTAATTGTAAAAATTTACAACAAAAGGGAAATAATATTCAGTTTCATTGGTAAGTATAAATTTTGAAGTTTGGAAAAATATCAATACAACTTAACCTCAACAATGTTTATTTCTAAAGAAGGATTACTCACTATCTAACACAATAATAATAATGATTACAAAAGATTTCTGCATTTCTTTATCTTATTCTAGTTTTCCTCATAAAAGGCCGGAACTTTTGCAAAAATGGATTGATCCTATAAAACGAGACAACTGGAAGCCTTCACCTACTTCTAGAATTTGCAGCGTACATTTTAAAGACTCTGATTACCAGTTACGTCCAGGAGCGTCGGTCAAATTATTAAAACAAAACGCAGTGCCGTCAATATTTAACTTTCCGAAACATTTAATTAAGGTAGAAAAAGCTCGGCGTATCTTAATACGACATAAAGAACAATGTGACGAAGTTCTGAAAAAAATAGTTAGTATTTCAATTTTTTGTAGAATTTTTACTAATCTTTCAAAAATAAAGGGTCCAGAAATCCACAGAACCAGAAACTCTAGTACCTACATTACAGGATAGGATAACGAAAGAAGTAGCGGTACAAACCTGTAAACTACCACCTACTCCAGCAAAAAAAAAAAAAATTGAGACGCAAAGTCCGAACATTGCAACAAAAAGTTCTAAGGAGAAACAGAAAAATTAGAAGTATGAGAGATCTAATCATTTCTTTGAAGAAAAAGGGATGTGCCACAGATGATTTAATTACAGCTGTAGAAAATAACTTCAGTGGTTTACCTTTAGCCCTCATTAAAAGTGAATTTAAGAATAGTCGGGTTAGTTCAAACCACAAAAGGTACAGCGATGATATAAAAAATTTAGTTTAACTTTATATTTTTATTCGCCAAAGGCATATCGATTTTTACGGGCACAATTTCATTTACCTACAGATCGAACCATACGGAAGTGGATGGAAAGTTTTAATTACAATGTAGGTTTTTTAGAAGAAGTTTTCAATTTCTTGAAAGTAGAGGTGCAAAATAAAGAATATTTAAAGAACTGTGCTTTAATTATGGATGCTATGTCTATACGAAAACAAATATTGGGACAAAAAAAAATGATGAACATGTAGGATATGTCAATCTTGGCGGTATTGTAAATACTGACCCTGAGGTTGCTGCAACAGAAACTTTAGTTATACAGATTGTTTCTTATAAAAATAAGTTTAAGTGCCCAATTGCGTACTTTTTAACAAATAAATGCAATTCAATAGTTCAAAGCCAACTGTTGCAAGTTGCTATTAAAAAACTACATGAAGTGGGCATAATTATAAGATCAATTACTGCTGATGGCACAAGCACTAATTTTCAAACATTTCAAATATTAGGTTGCCAATTTAATGTGAATAATTTAGTAACCCATTTTCGACATCCATTCAACAATAGTCATATACATGTTATTTTGGATGCATGTCATATGCTAAAGTTGGCTCGGAATGCTATGGGAGAGCAACATATTAATGGACCAGATGGGGAAATATCATGGAAATATATTGAGGAACTACATCGTGTACAAGAGGAACAAGATTTAAAACTGGCAAATTCATTAGCATTTAGTCATGTTGATTTTAAAAATAAAAAAATGAATGTTCGACTTGCTACTCAGGTCTTAAGCTCTAGTGTTGCAGATGCTATAGATTATTTACGTGTCACGGGTTTCACTAAATTTAAAAATAGCGAGGCAACGGTAATATTCTTACGAAAAATTGACAGAGTGTTTGATATGCTCAACTCAAAAAATCCTTTTGAAAAAGGTTACAAAGTACCTCTACGCTTCAGTAATTTCAATTATTGGAATAACATTTTTAAGGAAACAGCAGAATATTTAAAATTATTAAAAATTGGAACTGTTTCCTTAATACACCACGCAAGAAAAACATTTGCCCTCGGTTTTATTGTTAAATGAATAGTATAAGGAATCTCGCATTAGATTTATTTAAGCAGACTGAAAATCCGTTTTCATATTTTCTTACTTTTAAGTGCTCACAAGACCACCTAGAAATATTCTTTTGCTTATTGTGCTCTGCAGGAGGTGCAAATAATAATCCAAATGCGCTTCAATTAAAATGGGCATTGTGTAAACTTTTGTTTAAGAATAGTGTCAAACCAAGTGTAAATGGAAATTGTGTAGACAGTACATATAGTTTAAATCCTGTGTTCGATTTTTGCAACGATAAAACAGTCATCAAATGTGGGTCTCAAGATTTTTCAGAAATGTATATCACTAATTTGTACAGTTTATTAGAAAGTGTGGAACTTACTGACTTACAAAACAATATTTTATATTACATTTGTGGATTTATTGTAAGAAAATTATTAGTATCAAACATCTGTAATGAATGTAAGAAAATACTTTTGTGGAAAGGCAATTCAGATCATAAATATGCAATTAAAAAAAAATTCCACCGTTTTACAAATTTTGTTTCTAGAGATGGATTATTATTCTGTTCTGAAATTGTATTCAGAATTGTAGTTTATTGCGAAAAAGTATTTCGATTGAAATCAGACAGTCGCTTAGGACATTTAAGTAATTTTAAGCAACATTTAATGTACTTAACTGCTAAAGAGTTTTCCCAGAAATTACATTTGTTTAAACCATTACATGCAGTATCTGGTGAATTTTTGGTCGATGATTTGCATAAAATGCAACTTACAAAAAAATATCATCATATTATTTGGAAATGCGAATAAAAACAAAAACAAAAAAAATTTCTCAGAAATTGCAAGGCCCTTCAGTAAATTTGCGTCAAGAATTAAGTAAAACAATTTTGTTTAAAAATATCTAATTTATAAATGTTTATAGAATTATAATAGAAATGTCAAATTTAACTAGTGGCTGGCTATACATTAAACATGTTACGTTAATTATCAATTTAAATATAAATACAGTGCTTTTTTAAAGTCGTTTGCTATTAAGAATATTGGTTAAAAAGAGACGGAAATACGTCTGTCGCGGTGGTTGCCTATGTAAGCATTCGGTCTGATGCGGTCACACTTTTATGTTCCCTACTTCCAATCCAGTTCGTATATAACATCCTTGACTCTACACGCCATATGTCAATTTGGTCACGTCATCGCTATTCGTTTTAGAACCACAACTTGACTGTGGCTGCCATTACGCTATTCGTTTTAAACTTTCAACGGTCAAATCGGGGCTACATAAGTCACGTTTGTGCTACCCTAGCCAACACATGCTAGCGGAACATGTTCAGTTGCGTCAACCTCAAGATTTTGTCGTTTGAGGTTACATAAAAAAATTTGCAATTTCTTTAAAGGAACGAGTTTGCTGTTTAATAAGAAATTATGGAGCAGGTACGTTTTAATTTTTATGTCGTTGATCGGTAATTTATATTTTCCTTTTTTTAGCCTGTGTACATTTGTTCTGTGTGCAATGCAAATGTAAGGAAAACCATGTAAACTGCAAAGCACCATGAATGCATGCAGGGTCATGAAAGCATATGGATAGTGGACAATTACATCTATCCATATGATCCCACAATGATCAATTCGCAAAGTAAAGAATTCGTTACTCAACTCAACGGTAAGTACACTTTGTGACAGTATACTTAAAAAATTCTTTATAATAGGAATCTACTCAAATTTTTAAAATCTAATGCAATTGTGGACAGTGACGAACAATGTTCTGTTACACCACAGCTGTGGTCACTTCAAGCAAAGAAGTTACTAATAGAATTATACCCTAAATATTTTAAACGTTTTTCCGATAGACTCATTGTTTCAAAGGAACAAATGTTTGTAAAACTAACAGCGGAATTAAACAAGTATGGATACAACTACACAGCTACACAGGTGAAGAACAAGTGGCGATGTTTTGAGAAAATAAGAATTTTATTAAGCACACAAAAAGTACAGGGCAAGGGTATAAAAAGTTAGAATTTTATGAGGAGCTTCACGAAGTATTTCAAAAGGAACCCAGGTTTTACACAGAAGAACTTACTTCAAGTGTAATGACAACCAAAAAATTAGAAAACGAAAATGTACTGCCCCAAAATGAGAATGTGCTTCCAACCAGGTAGTTTTAGCTTCAAACTATAGCCTTTGTTAAGAAATTTTTTTAGTGAGACACCATCTGCGAGTACCAGTGCAATCACTATTACGCAAAACCGGCCTCAAACTTATAATATTCTAAATAAAGGTTACAAACCTACGTCCATTGTTCTAGAAGGAATACAAATTGAAATGAGACGAAAAAATGACCTTGCTGAACAGAAATTAGCCATAGAAAAGAAAAAAAACCAATTATTAGAACGTAAGTTGGAACTAATGGAGAAATACTTAGCAGGGAAGGCAGAGTTATAATTGGACCGCGTTATGCATCACTTGACCAAGCGCCATTTAGCTATTTGTTAGTTTATGTTGCCATCATCATCACCGATCAGGAATGTTAAAGCAGTTTTGGCGGAAAAACCTAAACGACAAACAGAATAAGTTTCTAATATAATTTTACAAAACATGATCAAGCGACGTGAATATAAAACTGAAGGAAATATCAATATGTGAATTTTGCAATAAGTGACTAAACACCACCGAATGTGGTCTTTAGTCATCTCATGCAAATAAGTATTTGGTTATCTACTGCACGTGTTTCAATAAGTGAGGTTATTTTTACTTAATAAGTTATTGTTGTTTACTGAGGGAGAAATAGATTACTTTTATTGTTTTGTGTGGACAATTTGACTTTTAATAGTGCAAAATTTGATGATGCGAAGGACTGCTTTAATACTACAACTTGCCGCAGATGCAGTTTTTCAGGTACGTTCTGAACTTTTAATACTGAACAAAGGGATTCAATTTTACTGTCATTATGTATTTACTGTTTGCTTCAGTTGCGTTTTTGATGGTAATAAATTTAAGTTATGCAGATAAGAATTATCACTTTTTCTCAGGTTGAAAATAATGACACGACAACGGCGTCTACAAGTACATTAATAGGTGCTGCACAAGTTTCTTTTGTTGAACATCCTCCAAACTTTCCATCCGACAATGGTTTAATGAACAATACATTTTTAGAGGTTTGTTATGTACATTATTTTCTATTAGTAACAATTTCTTCTCTGTGTTGTGTAGGAAGCTCCAACATATACGGATTTAATTCTATGAAAGCAAATGTGGATCACCAACTTCTTGAAAACCACAATAATTTAGATTCATGATGGTAGCACTTAATGTGATAAAGATGTTGAAATAATGAATGATAGAAGTACTTCAGCTGAGATGGAAAACTCAGAAAATGATGTTAATGTCGGTAATGTTGAAATGCTGCAGGCGTCCGCTGAATCGCAAGGTCGACCAAGGAAGGGTAGAAAAAGAAAATTTTTGTCGCAAAATCGGAATATTAGAAAATTAAAGTGTGTGCAAAACAAAACTTACTTCTCTCAACGTGGGGAACTTAAACTGAAAAAGGAATTTCGACAAATTTTATGCAAATGTGGATGCCTTGATAAGATTGGTTCAGAGAAAGCGAAAGAAGAATTTGAAAAATTTTACAATGTAGGTTCACACGAGGCTCAACGTGCTCTCATTTGTGCAATGGTGCGAGAATACCCAGTAAAAAGAAAGAGGGTGAAAGAATCTACAAAAAGAGATTGGTCTAGGCAGTACAATATCTGTGGAGTTGTGGTTTGTAAACAATTTTTTGTACAAACCCTTAGAATCTCAAGTGGAAACGTAGATTTAGCACTAAAGACTTTAAAAAGACCAAAAGGTGTAAAAGATTTAAGAGGAATCGGAGGGGGCAAAAACAAAATTTCAGACAAAAGACTTCAAGAGGTAAAGGATCATATTGAAAAATTTCCAAAGTATAAATCGCATTATGCAAAGGGAACAAACAAGCGCCATGTATTTACGATCGGATACTACAGTGCCCGTTATGTATAATCTGTACACTCAAGAAACAAAATCTCCTGTGTCATTTTCGAAATACAATCACATATTCTTGACTTGTTTTAATTTGAAAAGGAAGCCATTAAAAAAGGACATGTGCAATACATGCGATAAACTCGAAGTATTAAAGACTACTGGGACCAACGAAGACCAAATCCAGTATATAGCCCAAAAAGACAAGCATTTGAATTTAGCTCAAGAGGCGAGAAACCTATTAAAGTCTGACAGAAAAAGGGCGGTAGAGGATGAAAACCTTGAAGTTCTATGTTTTGACTTAGAAAAAACCCTTCCACTTCCACGCTTACCAACTAATGTCATCTTCTACAAAAGGCAACTATGGCTATATAATTTGGGCATACATCCAGCAAAAAATAATAAGGGCCACTGTTACGTGTGGATGGAGGGAGAGGCTGGACGGGGAGCTCAAGAAGTTGGTTCCTGTTTATTATTTTGGAAGACACAAACTCCACAAAGCACCTAATATTATGGTCAGATAGCTGCGGAGGGCAGAATAGAGACATTAAGATGATCTTAATGTTGAAAACTGTTCTTAATGTTCATCCTTCACTTGACAAGATTTCATTGCGTTTTTTGACTTCGGGACATAGCTTTCCTCCAAACGATACAGACTTTGGTGACATCGAATGTGCCTTAAAACTACAGCAACGATTGTACACTCCGCAAGATTATATCAATGTAATGAACTCCTGCAGAAAAAAAATCCTCTAGTTGTTCATAGGATGGAAAACAAAAATTTTTTTAGTACATCCAACTTAGAACAAGCTATTGTCAACCGAAAAACGGATATATTTAAGAACAAAATTAATTGGTTGCAGTTCAGAGAAATTGAAATCCAAAAAGATAAGCCCTACAGAATTTTTGTCAAGACCGACTTTAAAGATGTAGCTCAAGAAATAGATCTGAAGAAGAAACGTGGAAGACCATCTGCAACAAATAAGAATTTTAGCGAATTACTGACTAGCCTTTGGCCAAATGGTAAACCTATACCAGAAACAAAAATTCAAGATTTAAAATTTTTATTAAATTTAATTCCAAAGGATTGTAAAGAGTTTTATATAAATTTAGTGAGACCTTGATTTTGAAATGCAGGATGATTAAGCATCTTAAAATGTTTTTAATCTAATTCTACAACTTGTCAGTTTTATTATTATAATTTGTTTATTTAGGTAATAATAAGGTATTTAAAAAAAATGTAACTATTTGCAACAGAATAAAGTAAATGCCGGTTATGTAGTTTTGCTTAACTTGACTAAACGACATGGTTATGATATGCAGAATCTACAAAGTTAATTGTATAAATAAAGCAAAACTTGATCAACCGACTTTTTTTGATGTAGTACCAACATATTATGTTTATTTAATAGATTTGTTTTTCACAATACCTTTATCATAATGTTTTTGACTAATCTGCCAAATATCAGCGTTATACGTGGGTAAATTGATTTTTAATGAGATATTAAAGTTTATAGCATTTTTCCCAACATCTTGAATTGGCACTTGGTCAAGTGATGCATAACGTGGTCCAATTGTTAATATGTGTTCATATATGTATTTGATAATAATAGTTTGTTTATAAGTAGCATAATTATAATAGTTTGTAATGTTTCCATCTTATAGATAAGTAACAATGTATGTTTCACCGAGTACACATTCTTTATAAGACACCTGCAATGTAATTTCTTTTTGGCACACCAGAGGTTGCTTCAAAATTCATATTGGTATCTGCAACAGTAATATTTACATCTTCTACTGTAGTCAAATCCAGTGGATTATCTTCACAATCAAACAACAGTTTATCCTGTTCAATTTTGCGTAGCTTTACATGGTACAACTGACGAAATCGTTGCTTGAGAATGCCATTTGTATGTTCCACTTTGATTCGTTGTGAGCTATGTACTGTATTATAGCGTGTCTGTATTCTATTCAGATGTCCATTATCTTTGTACGGAGTAAGGCAGAAATCCAGGCATGGATAAGCCGAATCTCCTAAAAGATGTCCATCTGCAAGAGTTTATGTCCATTTTTCTATTGTTTAATAATATACAAATTACCTTGACATAATTCTGATAGTTGCGGATATATAAAACTGGATGAGAATACACGGGCATTGTACACAGAACCTGGATACCCAATAAATGCATCCATTATTTTACATTTGTCGTCGCATATAATTTGTATCTGTATTGAATGGTAATGCTTTCTATTACAATATGATTCTTGATGTTTTCTAGGTCGGTCTATTTTAATATGTGTCCCATCTATAAACCCTAATTTACAAATTTATTTTAGGTACAACAGTCTGTCAACTTCAGTGATCTCACCAATAACACCAGGAAATCGAGTTCTTCTGAATATTTCTGCTTTGGTCTGCTGTATTTGTTGTTGCGAAGGCCACTGAATGACTTCAGCAGCCATTTCATCAAAAAACGCATTCATACGCGTTATTACTTCAAATAACGTCGATACTGTGATGTTGAACCGATCACTGATATCTATGTAAGTACAGGAGTAACCCGCATACCACAAAAAAACTTCCAAATGTTTTCTTGGTTCAACAACATCCTTTCCTTTTGCTAAAATGTTAGTACTTCAGTAATTTTAACTACTTATTAAAACAAAATTTACTATGAAAATGTTGCAAGAAAATTTGGCTTTCAGAAAATCGTGCTTTTAAACTATTCATTAGGTCCTTTGAGATTCGAAAATGAGTTTTAAACTCATTATCGTTGTAGCTCATTACAGTGATTTCAAAAAATAAGCTACCAAAAAGAGCATCCTCTGCGAGTGCCATGATTCAGCAACTACGGGTAATTTTGGATTTGGAGGTTAAGAAAACGGATGTGTTTAGAACTGTGGTTATGTTAAAAACACATTCGTTTTTATGCCCTAACTTGTTTTGTCTAAAGTAAAAAACTTGACTTCAAGGTTACTGTCATAAGTTGACGTTGAAATTAGTTGGTGCGCGCTGCATTTCTAAAACGAATAAAGCTACTGTTTAGTGAGGACGCTAGCGGAAGTGGTAGTGAGGAGTTTGTTTTTTTGATATAATGGGTTTTTTTTGGGTTTAAGCATTTGTATTTTTATGTTTAATTTAAAATGGTGAAATAAAGTAACTTTAGGAAAAGAAATCTTTGCTTTGTATTGTAAAGGCCTATGCTTACAATTTAAAGAAACATTTAAAATTGATTTTGTGTAAATATATCAATTTTAGTGTATTGAATTGCAAAAAAAATGAATTAGGTGAAAAAGTTGTTGATATTATAACTAGATGCATTATCTATTTTTGGTGTAAAAGAACAAACAAAATTTTAACTGGAAAAGATATTAAATTTGTCCAGTCTATGCAAAGGAAGACACAATCTGCTTCATTGCTTGATCCAGTTAGAATGGAAAATATATGTAAATAAATTGAAATATAAAACGAAATGTAAGACTTGATTAATTTAACAATTTCAATTTTTTGTTGTATTTAATTGTGTATTATAATTAATATTTATTACAATATAAACTACAAATCCAACGTTCTATCTGTTTGCTCAAAGCTCCTGAAAAGCATTATGTAACAATACAGACTTAATTACTTAAGTACATAAAATACAAGAATTTACTTTTAATTTAAATTTCCCTCTTTCTATTTTACTTTTCCCCACAACCGTTGGTGATATTTTACGTTTCTGTGGCCATCCTGCTAAATTGAGACACAACTAGGATAGAACTTTTGTCTCTCTCATTTAAACATCAAATTTTAATAGAAACCGTCTATTGGCGTTGGTCCGAAAGTAGTGATATCTTAATGCACAAATACAAGGATATAGAACAGAAAATTGAAGCACCTAAACCTTTAAATAACAGGGGAATCTTCATGATTAAAGAATTGCGGATGTGAAATAAAATTACTTTAATTTTAAGCTGGTTTTCTATTTTGTGTAATATGTTTGTTCATAGAATTTTTAACATTACTTTTCCATTTATTACTTAGAAGACAGTTTTTGTTTGTAAGTTTTTAATCTACTTGTTAATAAAATATTGAAATTTATGTCATATTTTAATTCCTTGACTATAACAAATGTGAGCAAGAATGCATACAATTTATATAAACGGAATTAGGGATCTACTAGCATAGAAAAAGATACAACTAGAAAAGTTTACGACAGAATTAAAGACAGTATAGTGGTTTATATTTTTAAATAATTAGCAAATTTGTAGAAAATTTTCAATAGAAAACAATGACATTTTGAACAAAACATATGTAGAAATAAATTAATAAAACTTTTAAGGTGTAACTTAAATTACAAAAATAATAATTTATTGTAAAGTGGCAGAAGTCTTAATAGTCCGGAATATGGCACAAATACCTTAAGGATTGTAAATCAGTAATGGCAATTTGCGCACGTTGCTCTTCAATAAATCTCATAATTTAACTATAATGGCCAAATTATTTTAATACCACAACATAGAAAAGGTTGAATATGTTTTAAAATCTAAATCAGTGGCATATTTAGTAAGTAAACTAATAATATAAACTTTTATAAAATAATTTGTCCATTATAGTTAAAATTTGAAATTTATTGATGAGCGACGTATTATGTTAATTGAACTCCCATTTTCGACAATACATAGAAGGGGTTGATTATGCCTTAAAATCAATATCGGTGGCATATTTCATAACAATATACCAGTAATGTAAATTGTTTTCTAAAATAATGTCCATTACAGCTAAATTTTGAGATTTATTATTTTAGAGCGACGAGTGAGGATTACCTTAGTTAAATAGAAGAGGTTGAGTATGTTTAAAATCGAAATCTGTGGCACATTTAGTGATATAAATTGTTTTGTAAAATGTGTCTAATAAAATTAATTGTTTTGTGATTTTCAAGCGCACATAATAAACGTAATAAATGAGCACAGGCAATGATTTATCCCAATTCATAAAATAATTAGCATTTGGTTGATTATATTTTAAAATTTACTTTACCTGTATTTCTTATGTAGATTCGAAACATGTAAACCGTTTTAAAATCAATTTTGTCCATGAAGTTGATATTGAGCAATAATAAGCGCACATATATAAATTTTAATATCAAATTTCACGATACGGCTCCCATACTTCGCTGCTAATGCAAATGTCGTTCTTAGATTCGTCACTGGGTTGTATGTCTCATTAAAATTTACTCCACGTTCTTATTCACATCCTCTTATTACTAATCTTCCATCATCCTTTTTTTGAATATCCATTTGCTCGATATTGGTTTCACGCCTTTAATTATTTCAGATTTATCCACGTAGCTCCAAGTATTATTTTTGTCTAAAGGTGCCTTCTCTTCTTCAATTGTTTTCAGCCATTTCTCGTTACCATCTCCATTAATTGCTTCATTTTATGTCAGTAAAACATACTCTTCTAATCTTTTGGAATTCTATTTCTTTCTGGTCGTTGAAATTCATTATTGTGTTCATTCTTATCAAGATTATCACCTTTTAACGATTCTTCAGTTTCGTATTGATCTGTAATGTCAATTTCATCATCTATAGTTTGAACAAAATATTTGTTATCTTTTTCTTCATTTCATTGCGATAATTATTTTCCTATTACACAATTCTTGCAAATCTTTATTATAATATTCGCCTCCATTATCGTATCTTATTTTTACGGTTCTGATATCCCATTTAGTCTCCACTTCTTTAAAGTATTCTTTTAATATTTGCCCTACTTCGTATTCATGTCTTATTAGTTGTAGCATGGTAAAATTGGTACAATCATCTAGGAAGCTAACAAAATATTTATTACCATCCCAAGTGTTATTATTAAAAGGGGTTCTCGTGTGTTTATCTTTAAGGCAAATGTCACAAAACACATTGTTTGTTTCATTATCATTGATTTTAATTCCATCTGCCAATTTTACAAAGTTTCTTAATGTTGTCAATACTTAAATGATCTAGCTTTTGATGCCAGTCACAAATTGAATTCTGCTGCAAATACCTCGGTTATATTTTCAAGCTGTACAGTCCATTTTCATTTTAACTTCATGCAATAATTTTTCTTTCATCTTTAATAATTTCTACTTTATTACCCTTAAATCTTACTTCACCTACAGCATCGTTAATTGCTTTAGCAGACTTAAGGTTTTTTGATGCTCCGGATCGTACAGACCATCATTTAGAATACATTTATCGGATTCAAGTTTCCCTATTTAATTAGCATCCATTTTTTCATTTTGTTTAGCAACTTTAGTTTCGATACTTGTTTGTTCAATTTGTTTTAATAAACTTTTACTGTTTGTTAAATGTGTTCATGAACCACTGTCAATTATCCAATTCATGCAATCATTTGAATCTGACATGCAAGTTAAAACTGGTATTTTTGTATTATTAGTGTTTTTAGGAGTCGGCTTGTTTTGAAAGTAGAAGTCTTATTCTTGATGATTATTTTTCTCACATATATTACAAATCGGTCAATTATTTTTACTGCAATGTTTTGCTATCTGTCCAAATTCATTACATTGAAAGTATTTAGTATGATTGTTAGCTCGTCATGCATCTGATCAAATATCGGTTTTACAAAAAATGTACAATGTGATCTACCTTGTGATATTTATTGTAGGTTTTTTCTTTATTTCTACTCATCTTTGCTTTGAATGCAACTTGCCCCATTTTATCATCTGATGCTTCTCTTATTTCCTCTGCGATTAAGCGTGATGTTAAATTCATCAAAGTACGGTATTCAAGTGGTGTAGATTCCTATGCCGTATGGAAGTATTTAAAATTTTCTGGTAATGTACTAAGAATTTTTGAGATTACCATTTCATCGCTTATCTTTTGCTTTAGGCTGTTCAATATATAATGAAATTTTTGCTGTTTAGTGTGTTAGTGAGTTATCACCTTTTTGTCAGCTGTTGTGATTATTAGTCTTTGAGCATTTGCATCCTTCCGTTCCCACTCATATTTGATTTCACTCGGTATATCCTCTAGCTTCGATTCTCCCTTTTAGTATTTCATACAGTACCATCAACCTACAAAAATTTTAAATTGAAAATAACACGTTTCAAAGGTTCCTGCAATATCTAATTTGTCAATGTTTTTTAAGGGGGGGTCAGACGGTTCTATCTCCACCATGTTATTTTATCCATATTGTAAACTATTATACCTAGAACCCTGCTCTTTTTTTTATTTTAAAGTACATGTCTTCATGAACATTTTAAGTGGAGGGTTTTTAAAAGATTTTTTATTTGTCAACAAAATTTAACATAAGAAAAAATTATCAAAACTTGATAAAAGTTAGAAAAATGCTCATAATTAAAAATCTTCTGTTTAAAATATGTTGCTGAAAGAGATAAACAAAATAATAAAAAATTAAGCTGATATCTCTTATAGTTTTTTAGATAAATGTTCCTAAAGACAAAAAATATGAGTTTTCGGAAAACGCAATTCAATGGCACGAATACATAATAAATTAGAAAAGCCTACCTTCAGTGGATTCCAGCTTCATATGTTGGATTGCCTGGGTCTTTACTCTTCACATACATGTCTTCCAATCACTTTTTAGCTATGGAAAGTTGCTTTCGGCACTTTTCTCTAATTCTTGAGCTGCTTTCTCGGCTTTACTTATTCTTAATTCATCCAGCAACTTCATCACTTGAGTGCATTGGGTGCAAGGAAACATCCCTAATTTCTCCAAAATCTCAGCTCTCACTATGTTTCCCTTGTCGAATGTAGCCACAGCTTCATAAACACCAAGCTGCAGAGTATGTAGCATAACAAAAATAGTCTTCGGTATTCAGGACAACAATGTTATTCACAGACTCGTTAGGATTTTGTGTCCCTTTGTGCAGGTATCTTCTCAGTAATTCCCGATTGCTCAAGTCTTTAAAAATAGGCTTAATTTATTCCATTACCACCAAAGGTAAATGTGTGTGTTCACTGTGGTTGTATTTTTTCTTGTTGGGCTAATGCAATTTGATACTTGCACCAGCTTTCTTCCCCCTTTGATCTTATATTAAGTGAAATAATCGTCAGAATTTTATAAATGAGGTATGAAATTAAAGCTGAAGAGTCAAAAATAAAAAACTATATTTTTGAACAAAATTCATGTCAGACTCCCCTAGGTTCTTCATTTCATGATAATGTCATTTTTAAATAAATTGTTAATTGAACGGTTATTTATTATTGCGCTTCTAAGTTTGTTTGTAACTTATTTTTCTTTTAATTTTTAATAGTGTTAGCTCCCTGGGCCCAAAACCTGTTAAAATGTCAAGTTTTAAAGTATTTATTGAAAATAAGTTTTTACACACATGTTAGGTTATGATTTTTTATACATTTGTATGTATATCTCAGTGTCTCAATAAACGCTAAAGGTTTACAAATGCAATATACACTATCGATGAACATATCAACAATCCCTTGCTGTATGATGCAGTTAAAGTAACATCAGCGCATCTTGTGTACCTAATTTGGAATTTCCGCAAATGAATAGCATTTTGAACAGGACTACCAGAAAGCATGCAATGTTGCCATTTTGGCGGCTCATCTTGTACTGCACACATTACTAAAGTTAATAGTAACTTTAAACATTACTATATTGGATGCCACCATCAGTAAATACAACAAACTAAAAATTAGAGAATTATATCAAATTCAAGCCACAGAAAAAATCAATAGACACAGTATTTCTACTCACAGAGAAATGAAACTAAGATTAAATGATAACAAGAAAATGTAGCTATAATTGCATCATTTCTATTTAAGTTAAAAAATAACGGTGTCTACAACATACAGGGAAAACAATTTTGAATCCATATACTGTCTCGGGTTTGTTGAAATGGTTCAACTTTGTGCATAACGTTTACCATAGTAGCACCGGGGACTCGAGAATGGGGATATAATTATTACTGTGAAATGCATCTGTTTCCCTTTAGCTTAGTGCGAAATTTCCACTTAAAGAAATACGCGTTATAATTTATACTTCTGCTGTATATTTTAAATGCAAGACTTAAAAACTATGTCGATTCTAAAGTCAAAGCGCATGACGCTGTCAGATGTCTTCTTGGCTATTTAACCTCAAATTATTCTACGTATTTCGTTTCGTATAATCGCATCGTGTTTTGTAGTTATAATAATTTATCTTTCGCTTCGTAATTTATTAGTTTCCATTACATTTGTAAACAACAGTTTTCTTCCAAACTATTATCATTAATATTCACTATTGCGAGGTAAGTTTATAATGCAAAATGTATTTCCAATTGATTGAATGCATTTATTTATTTTGCTGCAAAGTATGATGTCATTAAACGGTAAATATTTGAAAAGCGAAACTCAAGTAATGTTAATGAATATACTGCATTAATTCGAGATAGAACGCGATAACCGGGGGGCAAGTTTACCTTTAACTTCCATTATCCAGGTACACTAATAATTTTTACTATTTAAATTTATATTTATGTAACATTATGTTGCAGCGAACTGCTCTCGCATGCGGCATTTCCGAGAAAACCGTAACTCGGACAAAGGCAAGAATGGCTCTCGCTTGAGAATCTGGGAAATCGGCGCCGGATTCACCGCAAAAACATAGGCTGGGTTTGAAGTGGAAGTCAGAGGATGTCGATGAATATGTGAAAGACGTTTTGAAACGAAAAATTTACACCATGCATGCAACTGGTAAATAATCCAGAAATTATTGTTGAAATGAAATTAATCACTGTTTAATTTTAGGCTCACATATTACTATCGAAAAACTCCAAACTGAACTTAAAGAAGATAAAATATTTACCTTCGGTAAAACGAGTTTGAAACAATTGTTACACAAAATTGGTTTTGAATTCAAAGTTGACGATGGAAGAAGGCGTTTAATGGAGCAGGTGCATGTTGCTGGTGCTCGAGCAACATTTTTGCGAAAATGTTTTGCTAATAAAAGTTGTGAAATTAGTTACGATCCTGTCTTTTTGGATGAGACGTGGATTTTTAGTCGAGGAAGCGTTCCAAAATCATGGCTTGACAATGATTTGAAAATCACCAAAAACAAACCGCTAGGAGAAGGGAAACGGTAATTAAAATAGTCCAATTTGTTAAAAATATTTTTAACCGAATAAATTTTAGTTTTATTGTACTGATTGCTGGCAACAAGGATGGGTATATACTTAATTCATCATTGGTATTTTCCAGTAAAAGTACCACAGCAGACTACCGCGATAATATGAACGCTGATTTATTTCAAAAATGGTTTCAAGAACAGCTTTTACCAAATTTAGGAAAACCAAGTTTGATAATTCTTGACAATGCCAGTTATCATTCTACATTAGTAGTAAAATTACCTTCAAGTAGTTGGAAGAAAGAAAATCTTCAATTTTTAGGAAAACACAACATTCCTCATTCGAATGATATGCTGAATGTGGAATTGTTACAAATTGCCAAGGATTTACAAGTTCCAAACATATATGCAATTGAAATCGCTCATCAATGGGGACATCAAATTTTACGTTTACCTCCGTATCACTGTCAATTCAACCCTATCGAGTTAATATGGGCAAACTGTAAACAGTATTACAACAAAAACGTTGGAAGACAGGACTTCAGGGACGAGAATGCTTTATCGCTATGGAAGGATTCATTAAACCAAGTAACTGGAGAACTATGGCAAAAGTGTATTTTACATCCGGAAAAGGAAATGAATATGTTGGGGGGACGTTCAAAAAAGAGCTGAGGAAATGGTAAAACCTCTAGTAATCAATGTCGGAGAGTCGAGTGAAGATGATAGTGAAAGTGAAGGTGATGACTTTTAATTATAAGATGTCCAATATTTGAATTTATTTTGAATTATTATATTTAACATGTACCTCTGTAGCTGTACTTAAGTTTACATTTGTTCATTATATATATATATATATATATATATATATATATATATATATATATATATATATATATATATTGACAAACTGTAAACTTAGATTTTTAAAATCGGTTATATTATTAATATTAATAAATTAATATATTATATTAATTTGTAAAACAGATCCAAAACAAAATTTTGCTGACCCGGTCTCGGTTCTGATAATCGTTTACAGTTGTACAATGTATTTTTATCATATGGCTACCCACACTCGGTGGACTTTACATCCCAGAATAAGTTCGAACAGACCTTAAACGAAATTCGACTTTATTTATAGAGTGGATGGGGATTTTTAAGACCTTTAGGATGCTAAATCCCGAGATATTCAAACAATAATTTTATTTAAATTTGACAGTGCGGCTTAAATTTGAAAATAACCTAGAAACATTGACGTTGTTTTGTTGGTATTCAAAATTACTAACTATATGAACCAATAACGAGATACGTTTTTAAAATCTTAAACCATGCTTTACTAGAAGATGAGTCATAAGGCACCTCTCGTCGGCCCGGTTTTGTAATAGCTTCATGTTTATATGAAATCTCTCACTCGTTCTCTCTCTCTCTCTCTCTCTCTCTCTTATATATATATATATATATATATATATATATATATATATATATATATATATATATATATATATATATATATATATATATATATATATATATATATATATATATATATATATATATATATATATATATATATACATAATTTTTTATTTTTCTTTTTTTGGTTTTATTAGATCAGCTGGATGTTTAATGAATGCTCTTTATTATGGCCGGAATTTTCGCAAGTTTATTCTTTGCTTTTTCAAAGGCTACAAGTGGAAAACGTTGAACAAAACATATTGCAACATACATTACAAATTGTTGCGTTTTTACTTTTTTTTTTATATTTCTTTATTATATAATAACTTAATTTTTAGATCCATACTGGAGAGGCGGCTTCAGTTTGGTATCAGCAAGATGGAGCACCTCCTCATAACTTTGGGCCTGTTGCTCAGCATCTTTACGACATGTTTGATGATAGATGAATTGCCAATCAGGGTCCGTTTCGTTGGCCAGCTCGCTCTCCTGATTTGCTCCTCCAGATTTATTAAAAATCAGGTATTTTCCAAACCTGTTACGACAAAGGAAGATATGATGCAGAGAGTCTTACTTGCTTTTAATTCTCTAACACCCGACCATATTTCCAGAATTACAAGACATAACTTAATGAAAAGGATTCATAAATGTTTAGAAGTAGATAGTGCTAATTTTGAACACTTATTATAAAACTTTATTTGTTTAATATTACATTTAGTTATTTTTGTTTGTAAGTTATCTAATTAAATTAATACAAAATACCTAGTCAACGTTTTTAATGATATCCACAATTAATAATCCTTTCAGGCTATTGGTTACTTTTCAGAATGAATAACTTATGAAAAAATAGCAAAATATCACCTTAAATAATGGAAGTAGTGGCCTACTCTTTACTAATGTTGAAATAATTAGGTGTTGTTATGTTTTAACTAAGATAATGAAATCTCTCAAAAGTGGTTGGATTTAGGTATAGGAAATCCTGATACCCCACGAATTGTCTTAAAAAATACAGCGGAAAATGTAATAAAATACAGGGTGTTGCATTTAAAGTAAGCAACTTATAAATGATTTAAATTGTGCACGATGGCGGCTGTATGAAATATCAATGAGATGGATATATGGAGTTAACGGGCAAGCGCTTGTTGTTTATTGGTTACAATTTCACGTCACTAGCTTCGTTATTAATGAAGATATCGTTATTCAATGTGGACTAGGATTTTTTCAAAATTTTTAAAAAAATCGAAAATACTTCATTTTTGGTATAGGACATTGTGCACAAATTTTATCTAGAATTAAATTTATAATTCGAAAATAAAATAAAAAATATTAGGTTCCATTTAAAATAACAAAGTTGACGCCCACTTCCGGTATAACCGGAAGTGCCACATTCAGGACAATATTATATTTGAACTCAGCGTCATCCAAAACCTACAGCTTCGTAATTTCAAATTTTTTACATAACTGTATCCGCCATTACTTTTAATCAAAGCTCTTCGCGCCACACCCTGTATACTTCCATAAAAATTGCAACACCTAGAATTTGTTGAACGATTTTATTGAAATTTTCGTCAACGATGTCTTTCATTAGAACAAACAAACGATTAAAATTTGAAAATAAAAGAATAAAAAGTAAAAATGTTTTTTTCAATAATGAGTTGCTCCGCCACGATTTGTAATGCACTCATTTAGAGGGAGTGGCATGCTATCAATCAAGTGATCTGTAGCTGCCTGTGGTATATCAACCCAAGCTTCTTGAATCCGTAGCCGGAAATCGTGTAAATTATCTGGAGGGTGTGGTAAATTACCCAGTCGCCTACCGACCTTATCCCATACATGTTCAATGGGCGACAAATCAGGCGACCGAGCAGGCCATGGGAGGAGGGCAATGTTAGCTTCTTCCAAAAAACGTGTTGTAGCCCTTGCCGTATGAGACGCGCATTATCCTGTTGGAAAATGGGATTTTACAGCCCCTGAAGATATGGAAGCGCAACGGGTTCTAGCACATTGGCAATATAACCACCGGCGTTTAAGTTGCCATCGATGAAGACCAAGGGTGATCTGCTACCGTAACAAATTGCACCCCATATCACACTCCTTGTATGAGGGCTGTGTTGCGTTCCACAAAAAATGTTGGATTTTTACGTTCTCGACGCATCCGCCTGACCCTCCTACGACCATCGTGGGCCCACAAGCAAAATCGGGACTAAATCAATTCGATGCCATTCTTGCGCCCAATTCTCTCTTTCGTTGCTACACTCTAGCCTGAGTAGATGGTGAAGTGGTGTAAGAGGAAGACATAAGAATTGACGATATGAACGCAGCCCACAAGACCTTATCCGGCGATCAACAGATGACATTGACATTCTGGGTCCTACACCTCTCATCCAATCATTTGCAATCGATCGAGTTGTTGAAAATCTGTCTCTTGTGGCCAAAAGTCTTAAGCGACGTTCTTCGCGATCTGTAGTCCTGCGGGGAAGTCCAGATCCAGGGCGATGTTGTTGCACTCCTTCCTGGGACCATTTGGACCAACATCTCAATACAGTTTTAACATTTCGGTTTACACGACGGGCAATTCCTCTTAGCGAAAGTCCGGTCTCTCTTATGACAATAATACGGCCACGTTCAAAATCAGTCAATTGAGAAAAATGTTGATGTTGACGTACTCTTGGCATGATTCCCAAGTTCAGAACAAAATTGTGGACAAACAATTTGCAAAATTCACAGTTAATTACACACTGATTGGCTTATTTCTTCAAATTTATTGTTACTAAGTGCAAAGGAAAAAAAACTACTAGCTAGATTTTATTCAAACTTTAATGGTTTGTTTGTTCTAATGAAAGACATCGTTGACGAAAATTTCAATAAAATAGTTCAATAAATTCTAGGTGTTGCAATTTTTATGAAAGTCATTATATATATATATATATATATATATATATATATATATATATATATATATACATACATACATACATACATACATACATACATACATACATACATACATACATACATACATACATACATACATACATACATACATACATACATACATATACAGTGGTCTCTGTTAAGGTGTGACTGCCGGATTTACAACGGGAGACTTGACTTCCCTGTTTTCCAATTCACATAGCCAAATACAATTTACTGATTATTGTTAAGGAGGGTCATACAATAGGTTTATCAAAAAAATAATTTATATAACATATGTAACGGATACAGGAAATACGGTGTGACTTCCATAAAATTGCTTCATTTGCGTACAACTGCCAACGTTGTAAGTTCAACGTCAGTTAAAACTTCCATAGCGATTACACGTGCTTATAAAACGTAAAAGACGAAGTCTGCATAAACATGCAAGGTCACTATCCGCCAAGATCAAGATCGGCCATCATGACTGGATGTCTGTGTGTGTGTGTGTGTGTGTGTGTGTGTGTGTGTGTGTGCGTGTGCGTGTTCGTTTGTCTTTATATGCGTGTACGTGTGCGTCTGCGTGTGCGTGTGCGTGTGCGTGTGCGTGTGCGTGTGCGTGTGCGTGTGTATGAAAAGAGAAGGGACCATTTACACAAAGTTACACCAATGTATTGCATATGCCGACGATGTAGCGTTGGTGGCAAGAAGTGAAAAACATCTAAAACAAATAACCAACAAATTAATACAAACGGCAAAAGTATATGGCCTAGTGGTAAATCAAGCAAAACCAAATATATGAAAATACACGCAGTACAAGAAGACGAGAAACAATCAGGTCTAAAAATACAAATAAACCAAGGAGAATTAAAGTTTGATAGTATTAAAGTTTGTATATTTAGGGGTTTTAATAAATAACAAGTGTAAGTAACAAGAGTGAAACGTGGATATTAAGGAAAAGTGATCAGCAAATACTGGAAGTATGGGAAACGCGAATATTAAGGCACACACTGGGGGGTAAAAAACAGAAAAAGAATGGCAGAGAAGATCAAACACCGAGATATACCATAATTTTATAAAGACGCTCTAATTACACAAAACGTCAGAATACGCAGACTCCAATGGCTGGGGCATTTGCAAATGATGGAAGAAGAAAGAGGTAAGAAACATCGCATGGAAAGAAGTCGAAAGAGTAAGAAAACGCGGTAGACCAAGGAAGACATGGGAAGAAGCAGCGAGGGGGACATAAAATAAAAGGGAATAAAATACCGGGAACGCAAAATAACGAATACGAAAGAATGGAAAAAGATTGTAAACAAGTGCTAAGGGCCTAAAGGCCTGTGTGATAAGCGTAAATTAATAATATATCCTATTAATAAATGCCATATCGTTAATTCTGTATTATAAATAAGGTATCTGTGACAACATTTGGGGTGAATGATAAGTTGAGGAAGAGTTTGTGCTGAATTTTGCCTCTCTATACACATATAATTAAAAAAATAATTTCAATAAATGAAGGCCATTACTGTTAGTATAGTTAGTGTTACATTTATACTCAAGTACACTTGAGTATGGACTTAAGTCATGTAACGGTGGGATCTTTATGTCTTTGTCAGTTTAAATGGTATACATTAATGGTGTTTATTGTGTTATTGATTTAGGTCTGGCTTTACGTGTTTTGAGTTTTTGTGTAGGTACCTATAGTAAATTTTTGAAGTAGTGTAGTGGTTGCAGCAATTAGAATTTTCCATGTTTATCGTTTATATGTTGAACGTGTTTGTGAATGTTGGTCTTGACGTGCGTGGTCCTAGAGTTCGTTAAAACAAACTTGTTAATGTTGCTTGGGTTATATGGATGTTTTCCGGTGCAAATATATCTGTTTTGTCGTACAGGTTAGTACAGAATGTTGGTCTCCCATCGCTCCAGTAGAACGTATACAGGACTAGACATTATTATATCCATGATTTTCATAACATACACAGTAGACTTTTATAAAATAATATAAATAACACAGGATCTAAGATGGAACCTTCGGCAAAACTTGGCAAAATTAACGGTGCTACGTGTTGCGTTCCTAATGGCATTGGATAATTTAAATGGATTCAAAGAATTCAAAGCAGTACCTCCAATACTGTGGGCGTACATTTTTTGTCAAACAAGTTTGTTACTCTGTTTCAAAGGTTGATTCAAATCAACCAATAATCCAGCGGTGACTATGTCTTTGACTAAACAGGCGTTAATTAAAAATAACCAAAGAACAGTATTTCTTGACTTATTTCTCACAACGCCATATAGTGATGGGTGACTAAATAATTGATAATTGACACCGATATTCAAAAGTTAGAAATACATGGCAAAAGTTTTATAAGTATAAAACTATATATACATTGTTGGAACTATTACTTGAATAAAATAAGTTTTACAAGCTTATATTCAGTTTTGATAAAAATGCAGGTTTGAATAGTTTAGAATATTTTTTAACACAATTGTGGAAACTTTGTCACATCCAAACGAAAAGTTGAATTTGGTTGAGGATAAGAATGGTGCTGAGATAATCCGTTTTATTTTGCCACTGTTGTAAAACACATTGGTTGCACCAGGGGCGCCCACATTATTATTGCCGGTGTTTATTGTAATTTGAGAGAATTCTTATGGCGATAGATTTTATTTGCTACATATACGTTACTTCCTTTGAAAGCTAGATCATAATCTTGCCCTTTTGTCAAGAGAGATTTTCTTTGAAACATATTTATGGAGTTGACTATAAACTTCTGCAAATTCAAAAGTAAAAATGTGGTAATTCACACCATAAAATAATTCTGAATTTAAGCATCTTGTGATATTAGGCTTGTTACCAACTCATAAATGAAATATGCGTAAATAATGTCTTAGAATAAATTAAGAATCTATGTATTTTTAAGTTATTAAGTGGTGAAAGCACAAACTAAGATTGCTCATTAACATGTTTTCCGATCATTCGGTAGGCTGGACGTCCTCACTGATCTGAGTAATGATTTGGCCGATTTTATACACAGCTTCTTGATCGATTTTAGTTGAACGCTATAAAATGTAAATCCGCAAACTACAGATCAAAAGTTAGGCTATCATATCTCAAATATGGTACTGAAACATAGAATTATCTTTGTAGCGTCTATATTTGTTATCAAATGGGGATTGAACTTTGACATAGACTTATACTGTTAAGTTATAGCTTACAAGTCACACGAGCTCAATAATCTCCGCGATAGACGTTATGAGAAACACTTTTTGAAAGAACCAATGTAACACAGTTGAAAGAAATAAAATCAGAATTTAACAATTTTATATTGTGGTTTCAATGTGAAGAAACTAAATACCACAATGTTGTGTGATTCGACAGCATTTTAGATTTGTTAATACTATAGGTTTTGTTTTTCTAATGTTTAAGCTATTTTGATGCATCCGCTTTCTCGAGCTTTAGAGACTAGTGTAATAGCCATGATTCACTTGGTATACTCCGATTATATATACTCGCGTTTCCAATAAGGCATGGTTTAATAAGACAACTCAGGGGCTGCTCACTTCGTTTTTAATATCCAGAAACCTTAGTGAACCCAATAATGTTCAGCGGACTATTATAGCAGTCTCGTATTAATTTGAAAAATAATATTTGAAACGTTTAGCTACAGGTTTAATACTTCATTAACAACAAACGGATTTATAATGTACTGCTGCTTAATTTAAATAATCTAAGTTTAGGAGTCCATTATAACAAAACATATCTATAATGTTTTAAAAATAAAACTTACAACTACAAACAGATGTATAATCTAACAAAATGAGGGCGGTGGACTCACTCAGTGCTTTGTTGCCAAAGCTTTGGCCGTCATATAGTCGATGACATAGGAATAAACATATATTTAATATACACAATTTTTACAGCGCCACTTTTCTGTCGACGGATTATTTCTGGATCAATAATATACGAAAATTCATAAAACCTACATTGAACGGCTGACTTTTTATTGTTTATTATGGTACTTCTGATGATTACGAACTGTTTTAACACAAAATTTATTTGACGGCCATATATGGCTATGAGATCTTTTCTTCAGTAACACACTACAAACTACAAGAAGAGTAGAATACTACATTAAACACTAAGACTATCCTAAACTACCTTGTCATAGCTGTATAAACAAAAACCATCACAGATTATAACAAGCTATGAACAAAATGAATGATTGTGGCTGAAGGAGCTTGGAAAGCTCAAGTAGCCCGTCCCCTGATTTGGGAAGGGAATGAAATACGTGGCCTTTTCCATTTCCTTGCCACAATATACTTGTTGAATCTCATCTGCCTTTTGAATTATTTCATAGTCTGACATGTGGATTTTAGTTTTGGGGCATAAAAAATGAAAATAAGTTTGCAGTGGAATATCACACTTCATCAATTCATTCAACTATTTCATGTAAATATCTTATTGTAACTTTTAACCTCTTATTTGTAAATTCTTGAGGAACACCCTAACCTTTTTAAGTCTTTGAAAGGGGGTTTTAAAATCTCAGATGCTTTTAGATAGCCAGTTCTCTTTTCTGGAGTACTTTGGAATCATATATATATATATATATATATATATATATATATATATATATATGGAAAAAATTTTATTAACTAATTGCTTAGTGTTATCAGGCTTGGCTAACTAGGGTCTTAATACGTTTAAAACTCTTTGATATTTGCCAATATTTGAATCTTTTATTTTGTTCTTTATCAAGGCTTTCATAACATGTTAAAACAAGTCAATTTTACGTTACTTCATCAATTATTCTTTAAACTACTGTTATACTTCATGGATAAATTTACATTTTTGTGATTATTTACCATTAAACTGTCATTGTTAAGCTGAAGCTTTAACACTAAGCTTAGTTAATAAAAATTTTTTTCCTTAACATTGTAAGCTGTTATTCAACTATATATATATATATATATATATATATATATATTATATATATATATATATATAAGTAGTACGGGGATACCATGCGCCATCTTGGATTATGACGTCACAAGGATGCCCACGTGAGCCGCATTTTCCACTTATTTTTATGGTTTCTTTTCGGAGGCCTTTTTCAACCCCTTGATGGAATTTTCATCTCTAATTAAGGCCTTTTTTGTTTTTACTCGCTCACTTGAGAGGCGTACTTTTCGCCCTTATTTTATGGGAATTTCAACCCTGATTATTTTTGTTTGTATTAAGAGCCCTTTTGGTGGGGAGCCCCTGGAAGTTAGGCATTGTGCGTATTCTTTTAATTCCCATCTACAGATTGTAACCTTACGAAATTTATTTATACATTGGGATTGTATTCTAATAAGGAGGCCTAATGCTATCTTGTAAGGCTAATATGGGCTACGCAACTTACTGCTGGGACTTAGCCCCGTGACCCTTGAAGTAAAATTTGAATTTGTATTCTAATAAGGAGGCGCTATTGCTATCTTGTAAGATAGGTGTATGAACTTGTGTTAGGGTTTGATCTTACGTGGGGAATTTGCCAGTAAAATTTAATTATAGAACACTTATTTTTATTGTAAATATCATAATTAAAAAAGCCTCAGTGAGTTATAAAAAAAATTACTGACTTTCAGATTATTGTCTAATGAAACAAAATTTTTTTATTAAGTTAATTAATTACATAACAGTTATTACAATACTGTTTTATAAACGAATATTACCTGCATTGAAATATGTTTAATATCCATCCGCTCGTTAAATTGTTGTATATTGTACACCTTAATATTTTTAAAGAAACTTGTTGTTACGTATAACTAAGATGTGTTTTATAACTGTAATTAAAAATCTGTACAAGTAAATAAAATAAATAAAAGGTTAACAGCACACTTACCAGCTCTGAATTGAAAGAACATTTTTGAGGGACTGATTCACGAGTGATAGTCACTGCTTTGTGTTACTCGTCTAATCAAACTAAAGCACTTTCTATGTTTTACGTTTATCAATAGTTGATGTAAAACTAGCTATTGATTTCCCCATAATTAATCTTTAGAGTGTAAATATACAAACAACCTAATTATCTTTATCACACTTACTGCAACTTGTATTTACCTTTCCCTTAAAGTAATTAATAACAAAGCAGTTTGAACAAAATATTACATGTTGTCCATACATACATACACACGCATATTGTTTTTTGTAAAAACCGCATTAAAAGTTTGGAATGTAATAATTACATGTTTTAAATTCCACAACAACAATATGTAGTTAGAAACCACTGTTCATGTTTACTTTTAGCTAATTACTGTGTAATTATATAAACCTGTTGATTTTAATAATCTACCAACCGAGTAACACACTTTGCTTAAGACGCTAAAGTCATAAATTTTATATCACGATTTTTAAAAACACACATGCTGAATTAAAAAGAAAGAAAAACAATACTCATCTGATATTACGCAACTCTTAATTAAAAAAAGTAAGGTACTAAAAAATCTCTTTATTTATCAGAATAGAATGGTTGGGTAACAGGCGTTAAACAATAATTTAATTATCTCGTCATTTACAATTAAACATGTACTAAAAAAGTTTTTTACAAAATCAATCATTAATAAACTATTTAATCTACAATATAGAAACGTTAACGTATAAAGTCCACACACACCCGAATGGTAATCCTGCAGTATTGTTTTATTGTAACGGAACCATCTAGAATTCTTCTCTAAGAAACGTAAATGATACCCTTGAGGTGCTCGTCCAAAGGAATCAAAATATTCTCCGTTACTGGATAGCGGTTCAATTCTGACCGGGTTTGTCTGCAGGATCCGTGTTTACAATAATTACACACGGTCTAGGTGTGTGTCTCGGTAGTTGATTAGAAGCACATACAAGCCGAAACACATTCTTCTTGTGGCTGGGGATCGATTTCAAACATTTCAACACTTGTACCGCATACATCTTTGGAATTGGTATGCGTCCAGTCTTGCAGTAGTAAGGCGTTTTCCAGTGCACACATAGGCCCAGTGCTGTTATGGTTTAAACTTTTGCTTCCTTTTTCAATTGTTTAATCGACGGGCAATTCCTCCAGGTTTACTATTGGTTTGTTAAGAAACCTTAAAAACGGTTGTTTTTCACTGCCCTTAACGTGAATATTGTTAAAGGGGCGCAACACTCTCATCAACTCACGAAAATTGTTGTAGTGTATATGACCCGACCACCATTTCAGCCCATCTTAATTAGCCTCCAAAAATTTTATCTGCTGTGACATGGATCTTGATATAAAGTAGCCTTGAGGTGGTTTTATTAGCATCAACGATAAACGACCATGATCTGTAACCACGGCTATTTCTTTCGGTATGAATTCGTTGTTAACATCACTAAACCCTTGTACGTCCATGTATGCGTCCATCTTCTTTCGGCTGCTGCTGTACACTGAAGATCCCAGGGTACCACTTTTAACAGCTAAAATCCACAACGACGTTCCGATGTTTATCGATCTCGATCACGTTATCAAATTCTGCATACACCAAACAGTTAACGGTTTCGGTGGGCGCCTCTTCAAACCCGACTTCCAGCCGAAGGGAACCGTTTCTAATTAAATTCCAGTGCGTACTAGCGTTTGCAGACAAGTCAGGTGTTAGGTCAAAACTCATTAAACAGTAGCCGTTGGGGTAATCACTTCTCGATATATCGTTACCTTCATTCAAAAAATGAATACTTGTACCAGAGAATAAGGTGTGGTACGCTCTTACATATAAATCATTAGCTGTAAAGTCTGGTTGTAAGGCCTTCGAAGGAATTTGTTGTCCGTCAATATATAACGACACGTAGTTAATATTGCAATGATTAAAATTGAACGGGTTTGAGGGGTAATCACCGTTGAAGGCTTTATTTGCTACAAAGCCTACGATGCATCGTTTAGGTAACTGGCCCAGGAAAACATTATCCAATGATTTTCGCTGTATGCCTGCAGGTATAGTTAACACTTTTACGTCGGTCCTTGTAACAGGGTATTTTGCGACGGTTGTTTCTAAAGCTTTATCGTGCGCAATTAGAATAGTAGGATTGATTCGCATGCGTCTCACTAGTAAACTAGCGTCTATAATTCGCGCCTTGTAAGTTGAAGCGAGTGTCGCCATTAGGCTAAAGGTATCTCTTGATCGTACGAATTTAGTCTTTAACTCAACACCACTTATGAGAAACTTTTCTTGATTAAACATCAATCCGTGTGCAAGTGACCAATCATCTCTATCTGTTCCCGGTAGCCGCAAGTGCTGGACGCTTTGAGAAACCGGTATTTGCGTTTCCCAGTGTATTCATCTTTCCAGCTGTATCATTGTGCCATAAGGTACATGCTAGATGTGAACTCTTGGCCTCCTTTCCATAATTTAGCAGCGTTTCGATATATGAACGGTAGGCGTAGGTGTTGTTTGGTTGTGACACCATCTTTTGATTTAAATAAACCTCCACCTGTGAGAAAAGCGAATGCATCCAATTGTTTACCGGTGCTACAACATCCGTCTGTAAGTGCTGTATCATCTTGCTTTAGAACTTTAGCTGTGAAGTACAACATGGTCTGGCTTAAATCTATGTAATCGTTTTCATTTCCGGGGACTACAAATTCTATTGCGGCGTCATCACTAAAAGCTGATAAAGGTTTGTAAAGTATCCATTCACCACCCTCGATACTTATCTGCGTCGACTGTAAAGCGAACAAATCCAATTCGGACTTGACCAATTCACACGATTGGGCATGTAGAAAAGCCATTATCTTGAAAATATATCGTTGTAAGTAGGCTTCTTCTTAGCAACAGCTCTCGGTAGAGACTGGTTATTATCGAACAGACGTACTCCTTTATAACCCGAACCCTCCATCATTTTATCGATTTTCTCATCGGCTTTACGCTTAAGATTTCTACCTGCCCCGTGAAATCTTTCTTGAAACGAACCCTTAATAGGTCGATCCTCTATGACGTCACCAAGAATATTAGCACCCGTTCTAAGAACTTCTTTTCCAATAGCCTTTGCGCCAGACTTAAATAACGGTATTATACTTCTAAATATACCACCTAACCAGCTTCCTATTCCATGACCACATTGATATGGCGCACCTCTGTAGATAGAGCCGATACCATTACCGGCCTGATTCATGTAATATTGCTGATAAGGGCAAACCATTATTGTACTTTCTTAAAGTGTAGCTTCAGACACTACGTTCCAAACTCAAATGGCATTGCTGCACCCGTATCTGTTTTTATATTAATCTCGATGTTTACAGATTCCCGTGTCATCACGGGCATGTAGTGTGCAGGCGAAAAAACACATCTTTATGATTCCCGTAAGCATAGTTTTCTGAAGTAATATTTATTATGCGCATAAGCGGAGATGAAACATCACCCACAATTTGCGGTTCAACGATGTCGCAATAAACAAATATCTGAGTTGGTAATCCTATCCATATACTAGCGTTGACTTAGTTTTTAATTTCGTAGTGACGCGCTTGGTTAGATTCTGATATTCGATTGTTAGCAATTTACTTATTAGTACATGGTTATTTAGCTCGCTGGCATTTTCTTCTATGTTGACATAATGTCCCGAAGCAAAACGTATCACGTACCAGCCATCTTCAATATAAATGACCTACGCGTTGTCGCGTTGAAAATATTCTGCGGCTTTTTTAATATCGTTTCTAGCACGTTCTCTCCAGGTGGCTCTGTTCTACAATAAATTAAATTGTCTGTTGCACTTACAGTGGCAAAAGAACATGGGTACTTAATTTTCGATACCCCTACAACCCACGACCACGTTAACCTTATCCGCTTTGGCAGCTGCGTAATAAAACTTGACGTCATATTACCTGGAAAATACGTCATAGAGCTATTACCCAATAAGGTAAGATACAACTCCATTTTTATATATCAACTGAGAAGCTAACACCCAGCTATTAAATTTGTCACTGTATCCACGCCATTTGACCAGTTATTGTTTATATCGCCCGCAGCCCTTCTCTGCTAAAATCTTATCGACTTTGAATACAGTATCTTTATCAACCGTAATAACCTGCAATACTTCTTCGTAAAAGGTACCTCATCTTTTCTTTTTATCACCGCACTAATTGTAAAAACTTCCTCGCTCCAATTCGTTTCATATCCCTTCTCAAAGGTGTACTTAGTTCTGGCGATTCTGACATGCTTACTGACTTTATATTTAGGAAGACGTACTGGACCTAAACCTTTCGTGTACAGGTTATTCCACACTTCCAAAATGTTTTTATCGTTTACAGCCGCAGGGGCCATCTTTATACTTGAATGAGGGCTATTGTTGTAAGCAGTCACAAGTCTTTCGAGTACATCAATATACCTGTAGGAATTTTTGTAGGTGAAATAACGCCACATCTTTGCTTTCAATGTTTTATTAAATCTTTCAACTACAGATGCTTTCACATCAGGGTTATTTATTACATAGAAATTGATATTTTGTTTCTTGAAAAAGTTTTGTACACTGCTCGCCACAAACCCTTTGCCTTTATCCGTCTGTAGATTTGCCGGAGTATTGTCGCAATCCTTAAAAATATCAGCGAATGTTTCAATTACAGATGAGGCTGTCTTCGTTTTAAGTGCTCTCGCCCATGCTCTATTGCTAAATACATCAATTACCGTTAGTATGTAGTTGTATCCACTATTGTGTTTACTTAAAGTTCGCATATCACAAAGATCCGCTTGCCACTCGTAAAGGTTGCTCACAATATATTTATTTCGTGCAAACTTTTTTCTGACTGATTTATGTACCGTATAAGCTTCCTGTGCCTGGAGCCAATTTTTCACTTCACCATATTTTTCTTATCTTTTACAGCATTAATTAAAAGTGTTATACCAGCGAACCCTGCCGGGTGAGAAGAATCATAATATACATCATCCATGTTATGTCCGCCACGAATCCCAATCTAGTGAAATTCCTCTTCTACTTCTTTGAGAGATTCTTCTCGGTATTTCCCGCGTTTCACTATCAGCATCGTAATTCTCACATATAGTTGTTGTGAGGGTCCGTTCAACGCTGGGTGATACGGAAACATCATGTCTTTGCGTATTTCCGATAAACTCTCGTGGTATATTTATCTCTTTAATGTACGTCGAAAACAGACGCCAACCGCGCGGGTTTGTAGTTTTTCGTTTTCTTAACGTCTCGTGAACCAGATCGATAATGTTGGAATGTGGTATGATCTCGCCTTTTATTATCCCAAAATACATCACTGCTCGTATTTAGTGTACGCAAGAAAGCCTCGCCTTTTCTCTTATATGAAGACGGAAGTGTTGATACTATTTCATCGTCCGCTAGACCTTTGCGTTGCGGTAAATCTCTAATATCATCAGCAACAGCGTCACCGCTGATTGTTATGCTGGTAGGCTGACGTAACTGATTGGAAAAGTGTAGATCTTTGAAGAACTTAGTTGTACTGCTGCCATTTGTCATGGTCAGTCATTTTGGTTTTTAAAACTTTATCCATATCGCTACCCAGCTGCGTTAAAATGTTTTGTGTAACATCTGGCACATGTAAGCGTTGTATAAAGTCCATCGGTAGAATAATCATCTTCTTCAGATTGTGGTCCATGGTTATTGAAACAGATTACCCAGGATTCCGCCGAGTAATGGTCCTAACAGGAGTGGTAGAAATGCACCACCTTTCTGTACAAGAAACTGTTTCTTCTTTTTTTATAGACTCGCCTCTCTGTGCCAAGCGTCTTAAAGTGTACTTATGTTGAGAGAGTCGCTGCTTCTGATCAGCTGACAGAGGTACACTACCTTTTAAAATGTTATGTGCACACTCACAAATACACTCTACCTGCTTACTATCCAAACATTTCAATAAAGCGTCACGTTGATTTTTTACTTAATCTGGCTAATGCATGCAGGATATCAGTGTTCTCGCTTAAAACGTCAGCCATCATATATGATGTAATCTTTATGACTGTGTGGCTTAAACCCTATTTTCGCTATATATACCTGGCAGATACCTTGAGGCCCGAATATGTTTGTTCTATAACGTAGCACATCCGGTGTATTCTATTTTAAATCGAACAATAAATATCCGTGGAGGTTTAAAGTGGCATCTTGGTACGCGACTTCTAAAAATTTCGGGTTGTCCGGCAAAATCTGTCTTGCTAAATGCTGTGTCTGAGCTCTGTCACGTGGGTTCTTAAACAAAATTATGTAATGTGCGTTGAGAGAAATATTCCGCTGTCCACGTCCTTGATGAAGTATGTTCTGCGTTAAGAAAAACACACTTAGATTTCGATAATGACAACCCTTTGTAAAAATATCAACCACAGAGCCGTTAGTTTCGCTCATTAGATCGTCAATTATTATTAAGACAGGTTTTTCTCCATCAAATTGTTCCATATCAGGTAAACCCTTTTCAAATTCCACAGAGAGATCTTTGAATAAAGGCTGCCACTCACTGTAAAACCAGATAATTTTTTCAAAAGCGATATCGCAGGCAGTTTCGATATATTTTAGAAAATCCACGATAAAATACGATTTCCCACAACCTGACGGGCCCGCAACTATCGCCCAAAAAGGGTGCTTAAACTGACCTTCCATCTTGAATCGCTAAACAATACTAACAGATACTCCACCAGCAACCTCGTTTAAATAGACTAAATAACATCCTTTTCAATCAGAGCGCTAGGCCCAGAAACAAAATGATCTACAAGATAATTACCAAAAATAGTTGTCACCCAACCCTAGCCCAAATACCAGCTCCATGTCCAAGACCAATCAATCCCAGGTCCAGCCCCAGCCCCAAGACATAGCCCAAGTCCAAGACCAGCTCCAAGCTCCAAGACCAAACCTAAACTCAATCTCGAGATCTAAAATACGCCCCTCACGTGAGCAAGCTCAAAAAGACCTACAATTATGCAATATCTTCTGACAAAAAATGGGGTCTAATAAATTTTAAATTTTTGATGTATATAAATATAATACTAATTACACACTTAATTTACACTGTAAGCAACTACAAAAACGGTAATTAAAAAAATTAGTTAGTGAGTAAAACATCGTGTATAAACCATTAAAACGAGAAAATGAATGTAGTTATATGTGATTATTTTTAATCCGCGAACAGAACCCTAATAACAAACTTACAAACGAGGACTCCTTATTAGAATACAATCTCAGTGTATAAATAAATTCCCGTATATGTAAAAAAGTCACAATCTGTAGATAGGAGTGTGATAATTTTAATAATCATGGCAATAAAATTTTAAAAAATACGCTAATAAAGTAATATGGGGAAATACAGTCAATTTTGTCACGCACGTAATTATTACCTAATCAATCCTTTAAATGAGTTTTATATCATTCAAATATCTGATAAACAAGCTCTAATAAATGTTAATAGTTGACACAGATTAAATAAACTAATTTTTACATCGAATGATTATTTGCGCACCCTTATCAGAATACAGATTTAAGATCATCTTATAGGGCAACAAATTAGGATCGAGAATTTCCCCCGGGTTAAAAAATAATTAATTAATTAATAAAAAATAATTAATAAAAAATGATCAACAAAAAACGACACCTACACGTAGGCATGAAAAAATCAAAAAGGCCTTAATCAGAGTTGAAATTCCCATCAAGGGTTGAAAATGACCACCAAAAAGAAACCATAAAATAAGGGTGAAAAATACCTCCTCAAGTAAGCGAGTAAAAACAAAAAAGGCCTTAATTAGGGATAAAAATTCCAACAAGGGGTTGGAAAAGGCCTCCGAAAAGAAACCATAGGGGTGAAAATCTAGGGGTTAAAAAAGGCCTCCGAAAAGAAACCATAAAAAATAACGGTGGAAAACACGGGCTCCCACGTGGGGCATCCTGGTGACGTTAAAATCCAAGATGGCGCATGATGCCCCCGTACTATGTGGGAGAAATAAAAAAACTCACGCTATGAGATACTTTCTTTAATAACACACTGCAAACTACAAGAAGAGTAGAATACTACATTAAACACTAAGACTATCCTAAAATACCTTGTCATAGCTGTATAAACAATAACCATCACAGATTATAACAAGCTATGAACAAAATGAATGAATAATTGAGGAAATCTGATTATATACATAAAATATAACCAATTCAACAATTTTAGCAATAAAAATATCTAACAGTTTGAAACAATAAAACAAGTTATAATACATTATACTGTCTTTTTAAGTATACTTAAGTTGTAATTTAGTAAAATGTCTTTTTTAATAGAAATAAATACACCATCAAACAGTCTCAACTAACTATATGTTTTCAATATAATGGTATATTGGCTAATAAAACTACCCATTTAATGGTGCATTTTCACACAAGGAAAAATATAGTCATTACATATAAAATAGCAAATAAATACAAATTGAATGTTGCTGCTTGCTGTAAGCTTGTTTTTAAAATTAAACGAATTTATACACAAAATATGACATATATGCAGATCAGTTTATTTGTTTGCTATTTGATTCTTACAAAAGCTAGCTTATGCAATTAATTATTTCAATTTTAAGCTCATTTTGAGATTGTATTGTTATATCATAATTTTACATTGTATGAAAGTAACTATCGATATGCATACATAGTAAGACATATGTGTATTGTTCCGATTCACTCATTTACATTTACAAAAATGTGCAATTCTCATTATCAGTAAGTATTATAATGATGTATTTTGTACAATCACCTTAAAACAATTCGTAACTGACCACATTATTAAAATATTAATACTTACTGTTTTAATTAGCAACAATATAAAATGCTATTGTAGTAAGATAGGTCCCAGTTGTTACATCACAACATTCAAATATATACAACTATACAAACAAGCATTGTGTTACAAAATTTATTACCTCAATTGGTAATTAAAAATAAAACTGTCAGCTTTGTCCACCCTATATGCATTTGATAATAAAATGTTGCTTTATCTTTGCATAATATAAAGTTTTATTTCACTATTTGATTTATTTGTTAATAAAATGTTGCTTTATCTTTGCATAATGTAACGTTTTATTTTACTATGTATATATTTGCAAATCTGTTGCTAGTATATATAATGTAACTCTCATTGAAAAGTAAAAATTTGTATGCGCAATAAACTAACTAATAATTATCACAAATGGTAACATTCCTTGACGATAAATGGATTTTTAAATATGCAGTAACAACACTACAATAAGCGAGGGTCCATGCAAGAGAATGATATGAATGTATGACTAACTGAAAATATACCATTATACAATTTAAGGCACAGTATGACTGTATCTCAGTACTTCTTTGATAAATTATTTATATAACCTACCAAATAATTTTTAATTAAATTTAATTGGTAGGTCAAGTGAATTTAATGTTAATGAAATTCATAATATACAGTATAAAAAATATATAAGTAAATTTTATTGTGCATTTATGTCAATATGAACAGTCATAGATGATACAAGTCAGTTAAAAGCTGTGATAGAAATCGATTAGTACCTAATTGCATTTAGTAAAAATAAAAGCAACAGTAGCAAAGCGGAAAATCTTTTAAGAAACATTTTAAGTTCGTACAATTTTAAGAACATTATTCTCAAATAAAAATTAATTAAATTCAATTAAGCTTAACAAGCATTTTTCTAATAAACTAAATTCTAATTAATTGCAGTTAACATAAAATACAGCAAAGAAAAAGTAAATTAATATAGAATGATTGTTTTGGACCCCGCCTTAATGCAAGGGATTTATCCTAAAAATAGCTTTTTGGAAAGACTGAGTGGATAAGAGATGCCTTAAACTAAGGAAGCAGAATCATCATTGTCATCACCCTAGTGGATCTGAGTCAATCCAATCGACTCTTGCCCATTCAGGCAATTCAGTTTCATAATCCCAACCAGGACCCTGTAAAAATACATACATATTTATTACTGCTTATTAAATAAATGTATAAAAAAATATGTAAAATTATAATAAAAAGTTCTTTATTCAAGTAACACTTCTGATCTTTAAGGTTTTTGAGTTCAGATAGTGATTAAAATATTAAAAGGTAGGATAATAATTGGGTAATGTTAATCTTTTGTTTAATTAAAATTTTATAGCAATGTATCCAGTCACAAAAATTCTGCTTTTAAACGGTTCACATACCATGACGAATATGCAAATTTGGCGGCTGCTTCAGATTTCCCCCTGCTTTTGAGTTTGAAAACTTTCCTTGATAAGCAGTAACCTATTTTTAAAGGGATACCTTCTGCAGTGACATAAATGGGTACCCGTACATTAGGGGGGGGGAGCTCGCGGGGCTCCTTACTTATCCCCAAAGTTTTATGGAATTGACCGATTTCTCAAATTCTGTTAGTACATGACTTCAGAACAATAGAACAAAAATTATTTTATTTTTATCACTGGGAAGTCAGGCTTCTACGGTACGATAATAAATATAGGTTGTTGTTTTCAAATGCATGATGCATGATAAATGTTCATTATGGTTCGGTTTTGCCTTAAATTTTAGCTGTCTACGAGACGAAATTAAGCATTACCCACTACAAACACAGGTTCATTCTTAAATTAGTTCATGAGTTGAAGAGTCGTCTTTCCATCATGCAATTCAGTGCATATTTTAAAAAGTGAAAAGTGATACTAAGTACTCGAATATTATTATAATTAAACTATCGGCATCGGAAGTCCGTGTTGTAGTGTGTGATCTGTGCTTATAAAGTATTGCAATTATCAGTAATAATGCAGTGACAACACCACAGTGACGCTTCTAAGTGGAAAAAGAAAAATGAACAGAAAGCATTGCACAAATATATAATAGCGAAAATGCCAAAAATTAGCGCATTATTCATTCGCCCGCTACGGTTGTTCATGGTGGGCCCCTAAACATTTTTGAGACCTCAGGTTTAGAAGAATCTACATCATCCGAATCCGGGCCATCAGGTTTATCCGAAGTTATACCTGTTATGGATCATCCATCGACGCATTCGGAAATTAACAAAAATCGCCCGAAGTTCATAAAACAACACATGCGGTGATGTCACTTCTAGTGATAATTGAGAGATGTGCTTCTTTGCAACCTGTAAGATAAACCCTATTATAACTATTTACGTTTCTAACAGTTGCTTCAAACCTCTCTTAGAATTGCAATACTCTTTATCCGCAACAACTTAGTATGGTCATGCAAAGATTTATTTTAAAATTTGGTCCCTGTCGCCCCAAAGAACCTTTCACCAAGGATGTTAAATATCGATCGTCTTTGGAGTCTGATATTTTCTAAGAGTACTTTAAATACTTTACAAATTGACATGACCTGGCTATGTTACTCTCCAAAGCGAGATGTAGCGTATTGTGGGCCTCGGTGATTATTTTTAGAAATTATTCGTTCGTCGGGTTGGTATGTTGGTGTAAATGACTGTCAAGCCTTATCAAGAAAAATTAAATGACATATAGTTCTTCATATATCATTGCCTGTTATATTAAAGAAGCATGGAAAAAAACTTTTTAACCGTTTAAATGAGGAAAAAATTAAGAAAGAGCATAATTTTTGGCGTAGAGTTTTAGAAAGGCTTTTTAAAATTACATTAATATTGTCCAAAAATTGAAACTCTCTTAAAGGTTGAGAAACTATTGAAGACATTTACAATGGTAATTTTCTAACCGATGTTAAACTACTTGCCGAATACCACGAAGTCATGAGAGAACCTGTTCACAACCCTAAACGTTCTATAAAATATGTATCGCCCTAAATCCGATGTAAATACGATGTAATCACTTTAATGATCTTATTGTTAACAATATCTGTAACTGTGGCATCTGAGAACGTAGTTTTTCGAAGCTCAAGTTGATTAAAAACTATTTGCGGAATCTAATGGGTCAAGATCGATTAAGTATGCCAGTTTTACTTAACATAAAAGCAAATGTATTAAGTAGGATGAGTCTAGAAGATGTCATTGATGAAATTCGCTACTATTAAACTTGGCAAGAAAACGTTTTGATTTTAAAACGATAATGCATTTTTATTACCATATACTTAATGTTATATATTTTATACATTTTGGCCCACTTACTTTTTTTTAAACATTTGTAGAAATTGTTAATAAAAGTTCTCTAACTTATAGTTACGTCGCTGCCCTTCTGCAAGATAATCGAACCATTGCAACGACACTGGCAAAACTATATTGGGCATTTGGAGATTACATAACTTTATTCTTTCTCAGCTAAGATACTGCATTAATATCCCACCCTCACAGAACAGCCTTCATTATTATATTTAGTCAGTATTACTCGTACCATGCAAAACTATATAATATAGTATATAATTAATATTGGTTGTAACTAGAAAGAAAATTAAAAATGGTGGAATTTGTCTAGATAGTGAATCCAAAAGTGTTTGATTTTTCAAACTTAAAAATAAGTTTATTTTGCATGGATTTTGATCTATGGATGTTACAATTCATGGGAAACTGATTGAAAAAATAAAAATAATAAAAAAACATGTTTTATTTTTGCTATTAATGAAAGGTATGTAAAAGTGATATAATTAAATTTATTATCATAGGTTCCGGTGTGATTCAAGTAGCAAAGTCTGGATTTGGGTTCTTTAAAAAAGTACATGTACTAACTAGTGTTTAGGTTCATAAAGAATTAAAGAGGGGGAGAAACAAACATTAAAAGCCCTTCATCACTGTTTGTTAGGTTTACTTTATCATTTACAAATCAATTTGAGTTTTCAAAATCATGTTTGATGAAAACAAGAAATTTGTTTTAGATTTCATTAAAGCCCTTCCAATGATTATTTCATTAAAAAACAATACAAATAGATAAAATGTATTGGCTGGAGTAGTGACAACTTGATATGCACACCAATATCTGTAGCAAACTGTAAAGAGCTTGAATGAGGCTATGACAAAGATTTACAAACCTAAAAAATGTTGGATGTAAGAAGATCAGTCCAGCTACTAATACCAATCATTAATGTTATCGTTTTCATAAGTAAACCGCTCTTCAAAATTAACGCACCACCTAATTTTTCATATTTATCTTTCAAAGTGAAGGTATTAACTGCATAAAAGCGCAGAGGGCATGTGTTCTGGCAAGTACACAAAATAAAAAAAAACTGCAGATATCTTATGACATCTAAGTTTAACAATAATGTACAAAAATTCAATGTTTTATTTAAGCCCACATGAGGTCGAGCATATTTTTTGGCCCAAATTCGGCCCAAATACTAGCGAGTTTTAGAGATGAAGACTTTTAGTTAACGTTTCTTATTTTTCAAATCTATAACTTTTTCTAATAAAGTTAATTCGTATCTCGTATTGTTAATAAAATACCTAAAAGCTTACTTAGAGACTTTGCCCATATTATCTTTGAAGTTTATGTGGGGATCTGGCTAGCAATTTAAAGTTTATTACATAACAAAGAGCACAATGTGAAAATTTCAGCCTCATATTTCAATTCCATCAAAACAAATTCCTCCCCAAAACATTCTAGTGCCCCAAAAGCTCCCCTAGGGGAGAACGTCTTGCTGCTGCTCTTCACATGTAACTGATTTCGTCTGTAAACAAAGCTTTCTTCTAACCGCCACAGTCTAATTGGCATGATTTGTAGCAAATCTTAATCTTGAAATTTTATGTATTGCAGTGATCAATGATTAATTACTGGTTTTCTGCTAGACAGTCCTGATGCTTTCTTAAATATTTTTCTGTTAAAACTTCTACACTTTTTCGGCTGCCAGTTCATTACGAAGTTCTGAGCTTGTCAACTTTGTGTTTATAAAAACCTTGTGTAGAAGAGAATTTTCGTAATAATATTTTCTAGTCTATCTACGTATAATCTTGTTACCATAAATATGTTAACCATTTTACTAATTATTGAATAATTCACACCTAGATTAGCCTTACATCGAAAATATTAGAAATAAAAAACTTTTAGTAAAAGTCTTCTTGTCTAAAACTCCGGTTTTCCCTAAAATCCAAAATAAAAATCCAAATATTTTTTTACTTTGGTATTGTGGAGATATTTATACACCGATTTCGTTAAGGTTGCGACAAAGTAGACGCGCGCAATGACCAAGAACTAAAGTTTGTGTCCATTGAGTATTCGTGTCGTCAGCATTTGGAACGAATTTACTCCCAAAAAATTACGTCGATACAACAATGTCGTCGTGGACGCGGCAAAATGGATTCCCTCGATGGCCAAGAGCTAAATTCTGCAATCAGTGAGAGTTTGCTAACATTTGGACCAAATTTCGTTCAAAAAATATGTTGATACAGCAATTTCGCTACGGACGAGCCAAAATGGATTATTTCCACGATCAAGAGCCAAATTATGTGCTGCATGGGTGTTTTTCAGCATTTGGTCGAATATTTTCCAAAGTTTATATTTATACACCAAATTCCTTGGCATCCCATAAAAATGAAATGTCTTGATGCTTAGATCTAAATGCTGTAAACCATTGTTGGTTTGCATTTGGACCAAATGTTACCAAAAGTCTACGTTGAGACGCCAATTGCTTGTGGATGCTAAACGTAAGAGTGAAATTTTGTAACCCATGACGGCTAGCCAGTATTTGGGCCGAATTTGGGCCAAAAAATATGTTGATATTGCGTTGAGGACGCTGTGGTGCATAAGTTACCATTGGGACAGAGTGTTGCCTAAAATCTATATTTATGCATGCATTTTGGGAATTGCGGAAAAATCGGTTGCCTTGATGACCAACAAGTACGAAGTACATACCATTCACATTAAACTCAAGGTGTAATTTACGACACCAACGGAGTCCTTTACTACGGCTTACGACTTTCTGAATTTAAATTATCTTTAACAATTAACTACTTTCTAAAATAAAAATCTGAGAAAAATAAAGTCATTGATGACAAACAAAAACTTAATTTGCAACAAGTTAACCTTATTAATTAATCTTAATCTTAATCATTGACAACTTAAGTGATGCGTTAAATTTGAGCAAGTTACTTATTAATAGATTGTCAAGAAACAAATGTAGCATATAATAAATTGTATCTGTGAGAATTTTTTTATAAAAATAATAATAACAAAGGTAGTAAGTGCATCAGCGGATTAAAAAATGCAGAGCCTGCACTAATATAGAAGCTGTTTGAACAGATTTGGTATTTCTGGCCTCAACAATAGTATGTAGGCATATTCAACATAGTTCTTTGTTGTGCCCGATGTGATTATTACTAGTGATTCCATGATGTACTTAACAAAGGTAGAATACTTAACAGTTAGGAACCTACTCCAATAATGATTTGCATGAAGCGTACAAATCTCACCTGTCTTCAAATAAACAAGAAATAAATGAAGATATTGTGTTGAATTCAAAAAGAACTAACAACTATAAACATGCGCCTTCTCAAACGAACGTTATATAGGTACTTAAAGGAGATTCCGATTTTGATAAGAAAACAATATAGTATCACCAATGAGAGACGAGATTGAAAAATTACCAAAACATTGCTGAGCCTGTAAGTAAAAGACTATTTAAAATGTGTTTAAATTTTAACAAATACACAAAGATAAGGTTTCATGAGAGTGAGAAAATGCATTACTTGTTTTAAGCTACTCAAGAATGACCTGGTTGCAACTTATTCTTAAACCGGAGAAAACTAAAGCAGAAACAGAAAGACAGGAAATTTCAAGAGAAACCGATAACAGATCAATCCCAGAAGTCATCTTCACAATAGAAGTTAAAACTAAATACGACAGCCAGAATTTTGGTTGGTTTTCTTTTTTTACAAACATACTAAGTTTAGAACAAAATGGTGATTAAAAAAACGTCCATGTATCATTATTATTATCACCAGAGAAATGAAATTTTAAATTAGTTTTAATTATACAAGATGATTCAAAAATACGTATTTAATCAAAGCTTTTTTTAATGGAACACCTTGTATATCATACTTAGATCGTTCGTGATAAAATCCTTAAAATTGGCATAAGGTTGTATGGCTTAAAATTGTCTGATTCAAAGTTATGGATGGTGAGCAGTGAAGAGCCATGGGCGAATGATGTAAAATACTACATACTTTACTTCCCAAATAAAATTTTAACTCCATGTACTTATAAATCAGTGTATTATGTTATTAATAACTTTGCCATCAATAATCAATGGATAGTTTTAGATATTTTAATGAAACTGTATTGTGTGGATTATTGGAATCTCATGTTACGGATATATCACATTTGACACTTTTTAACATTGTGTTTTATTGTTTAGGTTTAATATTTAATAGTGACTTAACAAGTACTCCTCCAGTATAGAAGTCATTTCGACCAACTCTTCTAGTGAATAATTAATTCATAATTTGAAATAAACTGAAACGAACAAACAAAATCCAGGATAAACAGTTAAGGTTTTGATATTACCTATGACTAAAATATATCAAAGTACAAGTTTACGAAGTACTACTTTCCCCATAAACATATAAAGTATTTAGATGAAAATTGCAACATGTATCGATCTTGCATTGTGGGGTGTAACACATAAAATTTTCAATAAATTATAAACCAGATTTGGAAGGTATTATAACAGGTAACATATGAAATTATAAAAATTGGTTGATGTGCTTGATAACTAAAAACAACAAATCTTAAAACTTACAGGAAAATGAAAACCATTAAAGTATGCATTGTGTTTAAAACAAATATAATATAAATTTAAAAACTACAATAATACCGGTTTTAGTTATATCAGTAATAATTGTAATCTGACCATCTACATAAAAAATATAGAGGAGGATAACAAAATGATCTAAGGAAAAGTACATTTGAATTTAGGCTGAGTATTACATTAGGACAGTGTTTCTAAATCTTACAGTTTTTGCGATCTAACTTTCAATCATAATTTTCATCGCGCCCCTCTCGCTCTCATACAATAATTTTGAGTAGTTTGGAGCTAAAGCTATACTATCTACAAATTACCAAAGATATTTATTGATATTTGGCAGCGTTGATCTGTTACATTAGCAGAACCCTGAATGGGCAATACTGATACAACCAAATTTATAAGTGAATTATAGCTAACACTGTAAATATGAATTTTATTTTTTATTATGTTCAGAATGTATTTTGTTTCGTTACCTTTCAGTAAATATTATATATTCCTTTTTGATATGATTATGACATGCCATTAGTGTCATCACGCCCCTCCCTCGCCCCCCTAAAAGAGACCGTCCTACAGGTTGTGAATCGCTGCATTAAGAGATGATTCTAAGTGTAATTAATGTTAATTAATACTTTCTTTAGTTTCGAACAATTTGCGTGTCAAATTTGTATTGCAAGTGTGCAACGTTGTAATTAGATTGAGGATTGAAAAAGTGACTGGTATTTAAATACGTTCAGCAAAAGAAACTTGTCGTTGGGGTTATTGTGTTCAATGCAAGAGCAGCGTTTCGATATTCTCGTTTTAAATTTTCTGCCCCTCTGACCGACTAAAAGGCATTACAACTGCCACAATGAAATGTATAAACTCCAGATTTAGCAAAATTTTCAACTTTTTCCTTAGTGTTAAACTGTTAACTAACAAAGCTTAGATATTAGGGACGTGGATACAATAATTTTATATGGTTTAGAAACTAATAAAAATTAGAGATTAAGGAAGAGGATATACCTATTAATGTTAGGTATATGGTTTAAAAAGATTTTGAAATGCTTTTTGAAAGAATATTCGATATTTTTGCAGCATTTAATATAGTACCAGTATAAGTCTCCCGTCCAAAGGTAGAACCTAGTAAAGTTCATTTTTTGTGAAAACCAGAAGTTTGCAAGTTTAGACTCAGATAGGTTTTACCAGTTTGTTTCATACCAATATCTTAACAAATAAACTAGTAGAGCCCTTGGAAAATCCTAGTAACTGCAATTTACAGCCGCTTTAAAATGGAAAAACATAACATGTGTACTTTCCAAAGGTGGAACCTAGTATTTTACGGAAAAGTGGTTTCGATTACAATGTATGAACATAATAATGTAACTTATACTAGGTCCTTGGTTGGTGTACATAGTTTATCATAATCTATTACAACATAGCAATTGCTCTTATTAGTTTTTTACAACTTTATGGTTGAATTTTTATGATCTCGAACATTCAGGAACCGTTTTGCTAGGTTTATACTTAGAATTCGCTATGTGCGTAATTCCCCTGTTACGCGTCTGTGTTAGGTTTTTCCATTGGGGCATTTCTTTCATCCATGCGTAGTGAATTTATTTTGTCCCGCATATGAATGTACTCTGTAAACGCGAGAAAGAAGTGTTTTAATTAAAAAATTAGAAGTGTTACCTCCATCATAAATATAGGCATGAGAATCAATAGGTTAAGGAGATACGTCATGTCCAAGAGGGGAAAGCTTTTAGCAGCATTAGCGACTAATAATGACAGGCAAATACAGTAGTGTATAACCTCAATATTGAGGTATATTAATAATACACTGCGTTTAAGATTTAGTAATACATTAGGCGATGGAAAGAAACCGGTAATGAATGGTTTGATAGATTTTCCTGCTAAGGAGCCACTTTCAATTAATGTTCCTGGAAACGGAAGCCGTACAACTTTAGCAGAGCTTCAGGCAGTTGATTTAAATGGTAAATTTTAACTTTCACCCTTGCAATATTGTAAGTATAGTAAATTTTTGGACTTAGCTAGGGCAAAATGTGGCGAAATTGAATGTGAAAGTCCAGTAGATAAATCTTGATCCCGATTTTGACTATAAGCAACAAACGGATGAAGACCTATAACAGCACTATTGGATGAAAATGATTTAGATAGTAAGTAAATAAAGTAGAATCAGAATTTCTTGGTAGAATAATAGATATGGTTCTAATAAACATAATAATTCATTCTAGATTATTGAGAAAGTGAAGAAAACGAGCCATGAAGAGAGCATGATATTGAAATCCTAGGTGAGATGGACTATACGAATAATAATAAGGAGAATGCGAATGATGATGAGACACCCACACTACCGAAGAGAGCTAGAATACATGAAGAGAAAGTAGCTAGAAATTTAAATAAACTTCTCGCTGCATGTGAATGTACAAAGGCATGTTCGTGTAGCACCTCACTGAAGAGAGGCGTATGGAAATATGCCAGTCATTTTGGAGGTTGGCTTTTGGTGAGAGCTTGTCTTTCATTCGATGTGTTAAATACAGGTTATCTCATTTTAGATAAAAACATTATGCAACTCTGCATGTGTGTTAAATTCAGTTATACTGAAATTAAATTAAAATGTGTTGTTTTACTTTACATCAAAACTTTTGCTTACATTGTAAAGTGACAGACATAATGGCTTATTTCATTCAATTCTATTTTGAGTGATATTACCTCTATGGTTACTATGATTAGACAAGATTATTACAAAAGACGTATATTACAAATAAAAAAAAAACTATTTATGAAAGAACCGTTGGTTTTAGGTATAGGGAACTCTTACATCGAATGAAAGAGAATTTGAATGAGTATTGGTTAAAGTTGTTAAATACAGAGTGTCCTATTTAAATTAATAAAATTATGCAGCTGCACGTCTAAGTTAAATTCAGCTAGATTAGTTGAACGCTGTATGTTGTAATAGAAAAATTTGCATTTTAGCCGATAGCCTAATATTGTTGATGTGTTGTACATAACCACAACATAGTTGATTCGCTTGTTCACGCTTGCAAATTAAAGAGTTCTTTAAATATTTCAAAAATAAAAAGAGATAGGTGTAGGGAACGTTACAGAAACTTTACTTTATTTTATCCATAGAATCAAAGAACTGTCAAATACAGGGTGTTCCGTTTAAAAACACATAACTTTGTTATAAATTATTTATTTGCATCACCCTGTATAACCACAATTATTTTTAATTTTGTAGTGTTATAGGCCCTATGCTGTACATCCTAATTAAGAAAAAAACTTCAGATCTTAAGCCATTTGCATTACAGAGACCGACGCGTACAGGATGCGGCTACCCTGTGTGTGTGTGTGTGTGTGTCTATATATATATATATATAAACTTTTTTCGTGGTTACGCAGTAGTTTATTACGTATGTTCACCGTAACTTACTGCGCAGGTGTATGGGCTTAAGCTCTACGCGCATCATTTCCACACTAGCTTGACTTATTGGATTTTGTGCTAGTGCGATGTATGTGGCTTCTTTGTGACCAAAAGGCATAAATAATATGACAGATTCTTAAAATGCAAGTGTAACAGCTCATACGATACGTTTTCATTAAAATGCCAGAAAAAACAATTGACTGTTGATGGCAAAACTTAGTAAAAAATTAAATATTGGTATATTTCCTATGAATAGAATGCAATACACACGCATTAAAAAAACATTGCACCTACCCACAAATGCCGATCACTCTATATAAATAAATAAAAAACAACATGATTGTAGTAATATACAGAATCTTAGCTGTGTAGTTTGATTAATAATTTTAAAATATTGTAATTTCTATTCTAATTACGTACTGTTTAGTGAACTATATACACACCTTATATTTCCATGCATGAAGATACATTACTAAATCTTGGGGTTTTGGATCACGATATCTAACTTTACATTCATAACAATGCTTATCTACAGTCATTTTATCAGGATTAAAACTGAGATCAGGCGCTTCATGTCCAGTTTGTGTAGCGACTGTAACTTTTTCACGTTCGCTTCTACAATGAAGGGGAAGTGGTGTTGATTCACATGGCACTGATGTGTTATTTTCACAATTTTCATCACAAGGCGAAGGCTCTCTGGAGAGTTGATCGGATTCATCATCTCCTATGACTATGATATAATTAGTATTTATTTATACATTGTTCTTTTAAAACTCACCTTTAGGTTCTAAAGCTTCTGCTAAGGAATCTTCTAAGTCTCCTTTTCTAGAATTGAACATAGATAAATCACTATCACCGTCCATTCCAAGCCAATTTTCTGCATTATGTATATGTATTAGATCTTTAACTAAATCTTCATCTGTTTTTCCACCTAAATCGCCACCTTTTCCTTTCATAGGCCCAAATACTTCGTGATTATATAAAGGATCATTAACTACTGGATAACCTGTAAAAATCAATTACTAATTTTATCTAATAATTAAAATAGTCATACCTAAATATTGTAAATGAACTCTAATTTGATGCATTCGTCCTGTTTTTGGTTTGCATAATACAATACTTGTGCGTCCATTGTACCCTAATTTTTGAAAAACTGTAACGCAGTCTTTTCCTTTAGGAGAAACTTTGCATACGCCTATTTTGTAGCTGACTACCTCGATGGGCTCTTTACATTCTATTACGCCACTAAAATTTAAATAAAAGGTAAATATTCAAAATTAATAATTAAATATTAAAATGAAATGTTTAAGTAAGACAAAAGACGTACTCGGGAAATTCTCCTTCCACTCGGCATATATATTCTTTCTGTACAAGGCGATTTCTAATTTGGTGTTCCATTTGTCTAGCTTTCTTTGGAGATCGACCGAACAATAAAAGTCCACTCGTTAATCGATCCAATCGGTGAATAGTCCGCAAATTCTTTAAGTTGTATTCTTTGGCAAGAATGAAAACCACAGTATTGTGACGATACCGGCCGCATGGATGTACCTTAACAATTAAAAGAAGATATAAATCACCTTACATTGTTTGTAAACAAAATAACATTATAAATGGAAACGCTAAAAATAATTTTTTATGACAATAGAGAGGATTAAAGTAACTAAATAGGTAGCATGTTTATCTAATAAGTATTTAAACAACGCACGTACGGAATTATGCAAACACGCATGCATGTTCATTTATTTTATTAATTACTTACCCTGAAATTAGCATGCAACTTGGAGGGAAAATTGACAAAGATTTCTCAAAGTGGGCTAATAGAAGGCGAGACTTCAGAAACATGCAAATTTATAACAGTACCATCATTACTAAGTAAACATATGAGCACTAGTTTGTTAAAACTTTAATCGGTTTAGGTAGTGCCTTCTTAAAAAATTGCAGCACATTTTTCACTGTGTATTTTATTTCATAAGTATTTAACTAAATTGTTAATGATTAATGATAATAATTTGCACTGAAAACTGAAAAATGCCCTTTGTTAATGGAGTTATTGTAGTGACCCAGAAAAATATTTTATCATTTAATTAAAATTACTGTTTTGATAACCCTTTCAACAATATGTATCTATTCGAAAAAGTACCTATCTTGACATTTTCAGAAATTAAAATATAGGAATATGTAGAATTGTAATTATGTTATGACCACATGAAGTTCATATACTTATATGAAAGAGCAAGAGTTGGTTCATTGGTATTATTTTTAAGCAATTTAAACAATTCCTAATGAAAGCTTTTAACGCAAAACACAAAAAGAGCAAATTCATTAGTTAGTGAACACCTTCGTGGAGTCATTTAGTTATAAATTTTTTCAATTAGAATGTTGGGGTGGCAAACACAAAAAGTCTATTTATTCATTACCGTAGGTACCTTTGCATAACGCTGAGAACTAGCGATGATGATTATTATTCATTTAAAAGGGTTATTTTATACACAAAACGTAATTTTTTAAAATGAAAATACCATATTGATTTATATTGTTTTTCTTCATAATTCGTTTATAAAAAGTATACATCAGAAAAATTGATTTAATGATAAATACAATAATTTTTGTTGACCACATTTCATTCATATCGGCAAGTGAACATAATTTTTCAAGTTACTATATATCGTATGTATCAGAAGAATGTAAAGGGTGTTAATTTGAAAGACAAAAGGTTGTAACTTAGATCTAATGTTCTCTAGAGGTACGGGAATAAAACAGTACATATTTAGATTTACTTAACTCAATTCCCTACTTCCTCCAAAGAAGAATTAAATTTCACGACTTCCTTTGTGATCCCTCAAATTAAGCATTTTGAATTGGAAACGAAACTGTAGTAATAAAAAGTAGTAGCCTGGTAATTTATTTCCAGAGATGTTGTGCCGTGCGTAATTTGAAAATATTTTAGTTCATATGCACAATTTGTTTAGTAAGCTTTGTGCAATATACATAATAATTTATCCTAACTAAAACCCCTATGTTACGCCATTGACTCGTGTATATCATTTTTTTATATATTCCCTAATTAAATTGTAATTTTCGATGTTGTGGGTATAAATAATTATTTAACTCAAAGGTTATGTATCTCTATTTTCTTATTGCCACATTGAAAATAACTTAATGACTAAACGAAATAAAGGTTTTCATGTCAACATATGTGTTCAATGTGATATAAGGTACCTAAATTGATTTCATTTAAATACATATCAAACTTACATCTAAAATTGCTCTAGGAGTTTTACTTTTACTTCTACATTTCCTTTTGTGGACTTTACTGTACCATTTCTGTACTACTGATGATATCAACATTATAGTTATGAGCTCAACGGTCTACATTTCTTTTAGCTTTAACTAATTGCTTTGACGTGTTACTGCTCTCTGCAGAATTAAAATTTCGGTAATCTAATTTTTGATGTCTTGTTTCCTAAATTAGTATTCGTCATAGACATCTACAGTTATTGTGCGTTATTGAATAAAACAGTAATTTAAAATCTCATTTCTTTTTTTATGTTTATTAAATAAACAAATTTTTAATTGCAGAATACTTAATTTCTTGTTTTGATATATCTGTGCCTTTCAGTTTCCCTCTCTCTTTACTCCCTTTTTGAATTTTTAGGGTTATATTTTAGAAAATTCAGGGAGCCTACTATTAAAAAGTCTTACCGACGTATATACTAGTCCAGTGGAAATAATAAATCTTCTGACCACGTACCTAAAGTGCCCTAACTACTGCTGGGTTATAACTTTCTAGACTGTGAATCTTTTCCGCAAACTGTGTTTGTCTATGCTTGCTAATGACCCGGCTTCTTCAAATATAGTTTATATTTTTTTTAAATTTCTAGTATTAAAAATTGTGGCTATTCGTAATGCACTACTATTGTCAATTTCGTAGATGTAAACTATTTGGATTCCCTCAGATATCGTACAAGCCATTATTGTTCAGGTAATAACAAAATAACTCGAAAAAATAATGCGTAACTATAACAGTTGAAATAGAAAAAACTAATTTTTCACTACAAAAGTTAACAATTGAATCTATAATGGAGATATCTCTAATACAAACCAGTACTAAACGAAAAAATGCATCTAACAGCGTAGTGTTTGTTCAATGTGAAGTTAATTCATAATACACTATTCTTTTGTTGCGTCCTACAAAGCAATAAACAGAAATTCAGCCGCCTTATCAAACCAGAAATGTAACAGTCAAAACTAGATTTTAGTTTAAGGTATAACAAATTCTAAGCTAACTTGCAATCCGCAGGTTTGGCCATATTCGTGACTTACTACAAATTTAAACCTATCTCAGGGCTTAAATTGTGCCGGCTCGCACCGGCTCCGAGCTGGCCCTGATTTTACCCTTGCGAGCTGGCTCTTTTTACTAGCGAACCGGCTAGTGCTCTTATTTGTAATTCACCGGCTCGCATTTTAATTTAAATCCCAACGGCACAATTTTTCAAGGTCGAATTTTAAAACTGCGATGAAGGAGATTTAAAACCATTTCTGCCTTTCACATAACAGACATATCTTTCTTTCAGAAAGAGACATCAGGTATAAATGACTCATTTATGTTTTCAATCAGTTATCGAGTTGACTTCTTTGCTGCTTTTGCATTCTTGATTGTGAAATACTATTTAGTGTTTATAGAAATGTGGTTGTTATTGTTGTGCGTGATTATATTAGATTTCCATTCACAAAGTTGGTGTATTTTTTATTCACAAACACGAGTATTGGCAATAACTATCTTATTATACAATATACATTTTTTGATGGTGTAGTTTGGTTGATATTTGAAAATTCGCAGGAACAAGGTTCGCAGGTTAATTGAGAAACTAAAGAAATTTAAAGAATTTATTTAACCCATTTTTTAAAAACTACAATCCAGTGCCTGCAGCCGAAACCACTACGATTTTTTCGCAATTCAATGAAAATAAGTTGCTCATAAGTAATAAATGTTTTATATCATAAAACTCTTTAAATTTACCAATCTTATTATATTTTTCTTTGTTTAAATTTGAATACCGAGTTGTTTTATATGGCTTAATGTGACTGTGTTTACTTAGAGTTAAAGCTATATCGTTGCTTGTTCTTATGCATAGGATTTATAAATTAAATAAAGTACACAATGCCAAACGCAGATTGAGTGAAACGTGAAGCATCAAAGAAATTATCAAATGCGGCAAAAAACTGCAAAAGTTTAAAAGACCTGTTTTCAAGCACTGCTGTAAAGAAGGCAAAACGCACTGATGAATTAGAAGTTAACTAGCCAAGATATTGACAATGCATCACTCGAAGTTCCTGAGAATTTAATGTAGCCTGAGCCTACCCAATTCGAACTGGCATCAATGAAAAAAATGCAAGCTATAATAAAAAAAAATCCCTAACCAGTTTAAATCGTTGTACTGCTGTTGGCAAAAAGATAATTTAACTTCGTTATATTTGAAAATTTATTTGCATCATAAAAAGGAATTCCTCGTATGTATAGTGAGAGTTATCAGGTTCTATTAGTTTCAAGGGATTCCAAATATGCAACAATGGCAATTATAAACCAATAACTCAAATAATAATAATATTCTTTCGCACATAAAAGTTTTGTTCAAGTCAATACCAATTCATTTCTCTAAATTTACAGGTAAATTAATATGAAAACAGTTCAAGCAATGAAATCGTTGAAAACAATCTTCAATATGATATCAACAGGTGAAGATGAAAATGAATACGATATTGAGGTACGCATATTATAATAGCTAAAACACAAAATTATTAAACGAGAACAGTGACGTTACGTTTATTTTTTCCTTTATAAAATTTTACAAGCAAAAGAGAGTTTCAGTAGTAATTTTTTTAAATTCACAGACTGAAATTCATTTGGATCAGGAATCTGGTGCACCACCAACTGAAGCAAATTCAGAATCTAATGACTGCTCAATAAATATTCTGCTTCCCACTTGCTGGACATCTAATCAGGCTGAAGGATTTCGAAAAAAATATGACGGGCTTATCATTCAGGACCGCAAACTTGGATGCACAAAATGTCGTCAGGCTGGTCTTTCCAAGCAGTATGAGTCTGCACTAAGATTGCTCACGTGCAGCGAGCCTCACAATGGGTCGATGTTAACGTAACAGAAAATGGTTTGCTCAACTTTGTTCAAAATTTGGTCTTATTCTTGATGAGCAGCAAGTGATCTATTGCAATTTACATTCATGTGATAATCGATAGCTCTGAACTACCAGTCAATGCATTTCTACAATTAGTCGAACTTGCCAATTTATCAGCAAAGTCAATTTGTGATACAGTTTTAAAAGCTTTGGATAAGCAAGGTATAACTGGCATATACCTGAAACGAAACCTTATTGCCCTAACCTATGATGCAGCATCAGTAATGCTGGGTAGAAAATCTGGGGTTGCAAAACTGATGAAAACAAAAATATCCGGGCATTATCATATGGCACTGTTAACCTCATAGATTAGAGCTTTGTGTTGGCGATACAATCAAGGATATTAACAAAATCAATCACTTCAAGATATTTATCGAGAAACTTCCCAGGAATCAACGTGAATTACAACAATGTGCAACTGAACTGAATGTCGAACTATTGAAGATCGGGAGACTTTTAGCCACCAGATGGGTAGCATCCAGTTCCAGAACTGTTCGTGCTGTGTGGGAGAATTATGCTCCTCTCCATGCTCATTGCATGGTTAGTTTAAAACATTTAATTTTGATAAATACGTTTCTTTAAAATTTAAAATTTGAAGTTAGTTTGAGAAAAATAATTATTATTTGAGGAAGCACAGACTGACAAAAATCGTGATGCTGGTGATAGAGCGACATACAGCGGCTGTGCAACTTTGCTTTCATCTGTGGAATTCTTGAAGAACTTGGGCTTAATGTATGATGCATTAGCTGAACTGCGATCAAAGCTGGAGATGAACTTTAGTCCGAAGGTATTCATTGCACAGATGGAGAAGAAATAAGGCTGCAACCTTAATCCCACGCGGTCAGTTTTATCGGAGCCTTGAGAACAATCTCAGAAAACGCCTTCTGACAACGAGATCATCTCATGCTGCTACTGGTGGTGCAGATTCAAGCTCTGATGAGGCGAATTACAATGAGCTTGTGGGCCAAATTAAAGTGCCGTTTCCGATTAACTGGCCTCAAGAAATCAACACACTCTATGGTGAGCAACTTGGTGCAAAGTCCATTATACGGAGCTTCCGTCAGTACAAGGAAGTGAAGGGGAAGGAGATACCGCTAGAATTAAATATTTTACTAAAGTGCATTAAGTGTGTGCCAATATTAAGTGCAGAATGTGAACGAGCATTCAGTGCCATGAATCTGATCCTCACGAATTTGAGAAATTCCTTGTCAATCGAACGTGTATCAAACCTGATGCTTTTGAAGTTAAATGGTCCACTACTTAAATTATTTAGCCCAACGAGTTATGTTCGAAAATGGATTGCAAACGGTAACCATAGTGCTGTTGATAGTAATAGTAAATCTCGCAAAAAAAATGTGGTCGATTTTGATAAGAGCATTTTGTAGAAATTATTTGAGTAAATTGGTATGATAACTGATGAGTGCAATAAATCTTATCTATCTGCAAAATGGTTATAAAAATAAAAAATAAATCTCTTGGTCGCAGTAATAATCCATATTTTAATGCTTACGAAACATATATGGTTTTGGATTGCTTATAAAAGTACCCTTTTTCGTAAAAAATGTGCCCTTTTTGTACAAATATGACCTTTTCAGTAAAACCGCGAGCCGGCCCTTTTTGGTTTACAATTTAAGCACTGCTTAATCTAACCGTAAGGTAAATTCTAAATCTCCCACCTCCAAACATTTTTTTTATTTTAAATAAATTTAAAATTTAGAACATGACGTAACATTCGCGACTAGTTTCAGCTAAAAAAGTCATCATTGGACATAAAACAACAAAATAAAAATTAGTTATAAAACGAAACAAAGAGATTTGTGAATAAACCTGGAAAAGGTCAAAAAGTCGAACTTATTCCTACAATCCATGTGTATTATTTGTAAGTAAACCAGATATTTACGACGAGTTGTATTTACGGCTAGTTGAACGCCGCAGAGTTGTTAAAGCGAGTTATTGGGGATTGCCCTCACCTCCTAACTACTATATTCAGTTCTATAAATGTATAAAGAAGTAAGTTTAAATATATTTTATTGTGAGATTTGTAAATGTATAATTCTAATTCTAATATATAGGGCATCAAAAAATCTATTTTGCTTTATAATAAAGATATACGTCCCTTTATCTACACCGTATATCTGGTTTGCTAAGCCCGCATTATAGATTGATTTATTACTGCTTTATTTCAAAATGTTTCCAAAATGAAACTACATTTCATTTCGTAAATATTATTTCTTCTTGGGTGTTTGTGTTAATGAATTTGATACAGACGCGTTACCTTGTTCCTCATTAAATTACTGTTTTGTTGTGTAGATGTTATTTTTGCACGAACAAAGAATAAATAAAAATGACAGACGTTGGCATTAAATCAAGAATTTACTAAAACCATTTTGTAAATAATAGCCACATAGCTCCCAAGTTGTTATATAAATTAAATATTGGCATGATGACGTATACACCTGTCGCCTAGAGGACAAAATAATTAATGCAAAACATACGGTTATAGAAGTACATACTGAAGCAAATATTATATTTTAACTTTCACTTCAATTTGAAAACTACAGCAATCAAACAATGTACCTTGACCGTAAATGATTAAAAAAGCTCAGCAGATTGTGGCCGATCTGATTAACTTTACCTATTTGTAAACCGACGGATTGGTTATATACCTACTGGTCAAGGTCTAGCTCGGAGATTTTTTCATGGTACCTATCTCTTTCAATTTTATTCTTTTCTTTAATTCTGGCAATTTTGATATCAGTAAACGTGTGAAAGTCGAAATTAATATTAAGCCTTAGATTACTTCACGTTCGCAAAATTTTGGATAGCCCAAATCTCCCGCCAACCTTTTGTGCATTTCTGTACCTACCTTCCTGTTTAGTAATTAATTACTGTAGCTATAGGGAGTGCTTAATAAAAATTAAAGAACATAAGGTGTATTTTCACTTTTTAAAATAAAATACAGGATGATTCATTTGAAAAAATTGACCAAATCATGTGTTCAAGTTTTGGCCCGCTCTATAATCAATTGGTGCAATAATAAACAAACAGAACTTTCTCGTAACACTGTACCAATGTCAAAAAGTTATGCCTGGAAAAAATTATTGTTAGGTTGTTCTATCTAGGGTATACAGAACGTTGAAATAAGAATGATTTTCGTGTACAATTGACCATAACTTTTGAAATATCCTGTATAACGTAATGAAACCCTATACTAAAAGTATGGGGGAGATGAGCTTAATCTAAATTTGAAATAATATATAGGGTGTCCCATTTAAAAAAAAGTATGTTTGGTTCCACTCTGGTAATATGTAACACCCTGTAGATACGAAAATAATTTTATAATGTGAAGTTTGAAGTTGCCTATAATTTTTGTAAATAACTTTTTTTGATATCTCCTTTAATAACGGATATATCGTACTTCGACGCACTAATGCCGCACTATGGGCCATAGTTCAGAGGTAGTTTCCTTGGGTTAAAATAACCCTGTTTAGGCCAACTTACCTTGGTCCAATTCTGCTACCTTAAAAAGTTATGACCTTTCAAAGATTTTTTTTTATTTTACTCATTTTCGATAGCTGTCTCATTTTTCGAGATATCCTGTCTAAGTACCACCAACACCTTACTGATGTTGCTGGTTTCCGCTGTATTTTTTTGTGGATAAAGATTTTGAAAGATTTGTTAACATTTTTGAAAGGCCATGTTATTTTGATTAAAACGGGTACTCTTATTGTATATCGCTAAATGGTTCCACTTTAGAGGAAAATGCACTTACTGAACTGTGCACTGGCATAAAATTTAATGCCAATTGAATCTAGTAGGTATCTATCACAAAACTACAATTCTAATTTGACTTCTCATAAAATATCTTTGGTGTCTTTTTTAGGTTGTTTTGTTTGTTGTTAGTTGTTTTAAGTATTTCATTGTTTAAGTATTAGGTTTCCGTTTTAAGACATAATTTGTTCTCAAATAGTGAAATGAGTGATATGGTGGCAATTTACGCTCAAAAAGAATTTCAATGAACGTGCTGCGGCCAGAAGTTACGGAAATACTTTTCCAAATCGTAGACAACCAGACAGAAAATTATTTTCAAGATTTTTTACAAAATTGCGAGAAACAGGTAATTATTTTCAAGATTTCTTACAAGATTGCGAAAAACAGGTTCTCGCCAGCATTATGGACGACCTATAGTGCGTACCGTCGAACAAGAAGAAGAGGTCTTAGATCTAGTTGAAAATGATTCATCCATTAGCATTCGGCGAATATCTGCAAATACTGGGTTATCTCGAAATATCAACTGTTTTGCATGAACAGAAACTACACCCGTACCATTACACACTAGTTCAACATTTATTGCCAGTTGACTTTTTGGCAAGAGTGAAATTTTCTAACTGGATTTTAAGCCATCATCGACGTGATCAATCTTTTATAAACAATATTTTGTTTATGGTTGAGGCAACCTTTACCAGAAGAGGGATATAACAGCAGAAATATAACAGCAGAAATTGCCATATCTGATCTGACGAAAACCCAAATTTCACAAGGGACGCTATTTTCAACACGAATTTAAAATTAATATTTGGTTTGGGATAGTGCACGATTATCTTGTGGGTCATTTTGAACTCCCAGCTAAACTGAATGGCCGCGAGTATCTAAACCTCCTTCATCATAACTTGTTTAACCTGCTGGTGGAAGTTCCTTTAAACGTTCGTCGTGGGATGTGATTTCTTCAAGACGGCGACCCTACCCATTGTGCTCTTGCGGTCCAAAATCACTTAAATAATTTATCCCCGCATCGTGGGATTGGAAGAGGAAGTGAACATCGTTGGCCTTCACGAAGTCCTGGGACTTTTTCTTCTGGGAGTACATAAAAACTTTAGTATATTCTGCTACTGAGCTAAACTATATCAAAAAATTGTTGCAATGACCGACATTTTTAGAATACTATTCATCATAATTAAATACCTTTTCAATGTTTTATAGTTTTTTAGTTGTTTGTAAATATGAAAGTGAAATATGTACATTCTGCAGAGTTCACTTTAAGTGCATTTTCCTCTAAAGCGGAACCATTTAGCGATATACAATAAGAGTATCTTTTTTAAATAAAATAAAATGACCTTTCAGAAATATTAACAAGTCTTTACAAATCTTTATCCACAAAAAAATACAGAGTAAACCAGAAACATGAATAAGGTGTTGGTAGCGCCCTCTATTTTTTACGTTGAAAGGTCACAATTCTTTAAGGAAGCAGAATTGGACAAAGGTAAGTTGGCCTAAATGGGGTTATGTTAACCCAAGGAGACTATCTCTGAACTATGGCTCATTCTTTACGGGACACTGTATCTACAGGATGATTCCAAATCAGATGCCAACCTTAAAGGAGGTGTTAGTACGGCTCGTTTGTGATCGATTGAGCCATATTTACTTATGGCCAAAAATCAACGGTTTTGGAGATATTTGAGATTTTGTGATTTTGTAGTAATTCCCTATTTTCGTTCAGTTTCAGCCGATTCTGTAAGAATTGACCCTTTTAAGCAGTAATTTTAGTCCAGTTTGCCACTTAAAAAGAAAAAGTATGAGGATTGTAGAGATTTAAAAAGAGAATGTGAACGAAACCAAAATCGATTTCAAGTTTTCTATTGCTTATAACTTTTAAACTAGTCTCTACATGTAATGTTAAAATAGTCTAAAAAACTAGCTCAATGTTTTAATTTTCCGATAAAACCATTTTTGTCAAAATTCGTTCGATAGTTCCACCAGAAAGAGTTTTTCAAGCGCACTACCTCTCGAAAATTCTAAATTGAGAATAATAAATCGTTGAATCCTTGATTCAATAGAACTGAGAATTTTATTCAATAATTTTATATTTTGTGTTCAACACGAGGAGTTCGTCTGTTGGGAAATCTCCGTACGTATTCTCTTTGTGCAAGAGAAGAGGAGAAGCCTCTCGCCAGTAAAAACCTATCTACCACGCTTATGTAAAATACTTAAACAGGTCAGTAGTCAATTTTACAAGTTAGTAGCGTGCAAACATTACATTGATTATGTTTAATTCGAGTAATAAATGTTCACGAATGAGTAATAAGTAATTTTTTTTATTTGTTGCTCAATAGTAAACATGGATTAACGTAACTAAACTTAAGGTATGTAAAATCACTTTTACAAGCTAGTGGTTTGTAAAATTTTACGAGTCAAGTATCATTAATAGCATGTGTGTACGTGGTGTGGTGTGTGTCTGTGTCTGTGTCCGTGTCTGTGTCTGCGTATGCGTGTGCATTGTAGCAGTAATACTTGAAGCCTCCACTGACGAGTATGTCATAAATAAATGTATATCATCAATTCTCTTTTTTAACATAATTTACGAATGGATAAAGATAAAATATATCGCATTTGACTCAAAGTAACAGTTTTTACTGGTTCTAGTAGATTACGGACTCGCCAAACAGCTCGCCAATAAGCTTCTCCTTTGGCCAGTAAAAACCTATTTACCATGTTAGCAATATAAAATACTATTATGTGTTATACAATAGTAAACTTGTCAACTGTAATTAATAGCATGTGTATATGTGACAGCAATTTAACAGTTAGTAACCCATTGTGTTAGCCATGGCTGACTAGATATTTAGAAATGTCACTTTAAAGAAATTTATATCAAAAATTCACATTTTTAATGTAAGTTTTTTGTTTTAATTAAGTTAGTGTTCAAATCCGTGAATATAAACCAATGTATTCCGTAATACATTTTCGTGTTTGTTTGAATGTTACGCAGAAAGAAAAAACAAAATCTTACAAAAAAAAAGAGTGCCCATTATAACGACAATTCCAAAACCATTAACGTCTTTTTTTTTACTTATAGTATTCGCGAACAGGCTAAGATTTGCCTAACGTTCTAAAGCACTCAGGAACACTGGGAGGGTTTAGGGATATTGTTTGGCTGCTGAGAAATGTTTATAAATGGATAGCTTAAATTGACTTAAGTCAAAGTTTGGAGGAAAAAGGAACTGGGTAGTGCTTTCCACGATTTGGTCGCCGTGTGGAAACATGTAGATTGAGCCCGTTTAGTGTGACACGATGGAATTTTGAGTGCGTAATTATGGTGTGAATGGGCAAACCGAGTGTTCCTAGCGAAGCTGGCCTGCGAAGGTATTAAGTAGTGTATTTCGGAGACACACTTGCCATGGTAATAGCGACAGAACAAGGAAAGAACCGAAACTATTCTTCTATGCTCAAGCGGCTGTAGGTCAGAAGTCAGAGGCGGGTCATTTATAAGCCTTATAGCTCTTTTTTGGATGCGGTTTACCATATCAAGGGCGTATTGGGGAGCACTGACCCAGAGGTGGGAATTGTATTCCAGATGAGGTCGAAATTTGAGCCTTACACAGTAAAAGGAGTTGTTGCGATGTGAAGTACTGTTTAGATCTGTATAAAAGCCCAGTTTACGGACAGCTGTTTTGCTGGCTGACAAAATATGGTAAACTCATGAAAGGTTCGATGATACGGACATCCCTAACATAGAAATAGTTTGAAAATTTGAGTTCTAAGCCATTCATATTTACAGCAGGAAATGATCGGTCTTTCTGGGCGGACACAAGGCAACACTGCGTTTTGTCGGCGTTGAACGTGAGTAGATTATTCTTTCCCCATTCAAGGACACGTTCTAAGTCACTGTTGATTCAGGCTGCCATTTTCACCTTTACGTCCTCTCTAGACTTATTGTTGTGGGAAAACTGAGAAGAATTACAATGCAGAGTGCTGTCATCCGCAAAGCAATGGATCGGGTTAGTTGTTGAGGAAATGAGGTCATTTATGTACAGCAGGAAAAGTGTGGGAGCTATCACTGATCCTTGGGGTACTCCCGCGTTAATAGTAGTTTCTTTCGAAAAGAAGCCATCGACGACAACGCGTATACCTCTTTTGTCAAGAGAGCTGGATATTCAATTGATGAGTGTATCGGATAAGCCGGACGAAGTGAGCTTGGAAAGCTGGTCAAGAGCTTTTGAAATATCTAAAGCTACTACTACTGTTTCACCGGACCTCTCTAATGTGTTATTCCAAAGTTGGGTGACATATGAAAGAAGATCACTCGTTGAACGACTCTGTCTGAACCCATACTGGTGGTCGTTTAAGAGTTTATTGGACTCGAGGAACGAAAGTAGTTGGTGGTTGATGGCTTTCTCCATGATTTTCGACAGAATGGAAGTGATAGCTAGTGGTCGAGTTTGAGGGATCGGTTTTGTCGCCCTTTTTAGGAATAGGCTGGACATTTGCTAACTTCCACGATGAGCGAAACTCTCCAGATGACATGGAGATCGAAAAGAGTTTGGACAATACAGGTACTAGCTCGGGGTAGCATTTTTTAAGGATGATAGCTGGAATACCGTCAGGGCCAGTCGCCTTGTTTTGGTCAAGTTTATTGATAATTGATTCCAGGAGCTTGTAACGAAAGTGGATTGGTTTAATACCGTATGGGGTAGATTTGGGCGACGGCACAGATTTGTGAATGCTTTTATCATTTTCAAATTGAAGTTTTTCACAACTTTACACTTACATCATAACTCGATTAAATTTTGTTAATTGTGTTTTTGGCTGACAAATTCCATTGTTAGCTTTCGTCGTAGAGAGTGTTCTGGTTTGTCATCTTTAAGGCAGTTTAACAATATTTAATTTTTAATGACCTCTAGTTATTCTTTACTAAAATTTGAAATTTAATTTTTAGAGTTGGCTTTTTACGTTTCTTAAACTGTTGTATTAATAGCAGGCTGATGTTTATGTTTTAATTTTTCAACTTTGACAAAATTGTTTACAACATCTTTAACAATTCTTACAAATATTACTACTGACGAAGATGTTATCGAAACGTTTAGATTGTATAATTTAAATACACCATTAAAAATCTCAAAAAAGATAAGTATTTTATTATATATGCTGGTGTTTACAAGAAGATTACGATAATCGATTAATTATTACAAACCTGTGGGTAGGATACTACCTGACTTAGTCTTTTATCTAGTATATAGTGTTGAAAAACAGGGATCAATTACGGAAGCAGTGCAAAATATAAATGTCGGGAACATTTCATACCCGGTTGATTCATACCTGGAACCATTACTACTATAGTGTCCTCGAAAAGAAAAATTAAACTAGAAAGGTAGCTATATTTTTGCATTACATTGATAATAATGCTCTGCCACTTTTCATTTCATTAAATATGTGCATGGACACATAAACCTGGTATCAAGATTTGAATCTCATTGTGACCCTAAAAAACTGAACTATTGAACATTATAATCTCATAACCATGGCGCGAAATCAAGCTGAATTAATTGAGGAGTGTAAAAATCTTAGTTTGTCTTATGAAATTTAGTAATTGATGTTCTTATAGCAAAATCGTGTAGTCGCACTGTATGAATAGTGCTGGGTAAAAGTCTTATAACGGATGAATGGTCCTGGGTATGAATTGCGTCGGGGACGAAAGTGGCGGGGATCAATTGTCGGGTATGAAGCTTCAGTCTTACTCCCGTCCCTACTCATAGCCACAAACTTGTGACTGTGGTTATTAAAAGAATTTCCAATATAACAAAGTTGCAGTTGTACATTTTACTTAAAAGTAATTTATTCTATTCTAACTATAGATTGGGTGGATGCTTTAACTGGAATCTAACCTTGTTTTAGAAAAGTTTCAAATTTAAACAAATCTAATGTATTATTGCAAATGTTTTCATCTAGAAAAACCAACAGCACTGTACCGGGTGGCCAAATAAGATAGGTAAGAGGCTGTATCTCAGGACCTGTCAACCTGACAATGGGAAAAAAATTTTATTATGAATATTAATAAGCGGAAATCGAAACAGCACCCGAACAACATTGGAAGACTGGAATGTGACGGAAGACAGCATGAACATTTATCGAGGCATTGAATATCTAATATTTTTGAGTTTAAAATCGAATTTTTTATTTTATTAGAACTTTACAGGGTGAGCCACGTTAAAATTAAACTTTAATTTGCCTATAACTTTAAAACTAACAACTTTAATTTACTTTTTGATTTTGATATAATGAATACCTACATCTTTACTATTAAAATTTTAAAGAAAAAGCGTAGAACCCATATTTTTGTATTATTTACGCCCCCTAGCAACGGTGATAGACACTAAAGCTATCTCTTTAATATGAGACCAACATTTATCTAATTCGGCCCAACACAACCAAACTTCGTCAATTAAAGTGTTAAAAAAATCAAGATATCAATTTGCGGTTTTCATGTGTTTTTTTTTGCAAATTTAATCTATTTTTCGAATCCGATGTCAAAAATATACCGTGTGATTTAAATTATCGGAGTAAATTGAAACAAAACTGATATTATAACAAATTGCGCCCTCTAGCACTTTTATTAAGAACTATTGTGTAACACTAGGAACAGCAGTTTAAAATACCTACATTTGTCTTCCAAACAAGCTTTATTTTAGTAAAATTGAATAAGTGGTTTAGAATTTACAGCAATTTTAATGATTACACTTTCAATAGGTTCTCCCACTCTTATTATGGTCAATACACCAATGAACCTTAAACCAAAATTATTTAGAATTGTCAAGACTTTCTAACGATGTAAACTAAAGTATATCTTTATATAGGAGTGTTGGGAGAAATTTAGAATTTTATTATTTAATTTTTAATTGCGCTACCCCAGCGTTGAAATAACGGAACTTCAAAATTTCCAGCATTTTCTCATGGTCACATCCATAATAGAAATTTTTTTCGTGAAATACAACCGCTTACCTCGATTATTTGCCCACTCGTTACATACTTACACTTAATATACAGTCCGTTTAGTTTTATAGTAGACATAAGTAGAAATTCTTAAAATTCATTAATTTGGGGAATGTAATAACAGATATATTTGCTCCTTATAATTAACGTTTAATCTAAATTTGATTTGCTTATAATTAATTATGCATATTCATGCAAAAAGTAGTTAGTGATGAATAAATATTAATATTAGTTTGCACAAGTATCTATCACTATCATGCATCCAGCATTTAAATAAGGACGTATACATAATGAAAACTTACACTTATACACAGGTACATATCTCAAACTTGAATAAAATACCTTCACATTAAACAATGCAAACACTTTATAAAGAGGTTGTAAATAGCCAATATGTATATGGTTGGTAGGAAAACTACAGTGTGCACATCCGTATGTACATTTCGCAAACTGTAGTGTATTAGTAAAACACTCATGTTTCACTGCAGTGAATACATTAAAGTACAAAATTAATTAACCTAACAAAATACTGATCTTATTTAATGATCCACAAATAACACTTGGAAACGAATAAAGTGGTTGTACAAACATTATAATACGCACCAATTCCACATGGTGGTTCGTATGTATAATATAAATAACCGTATTCACATCGTACTCACCGGAAGCGAACACGGTTTGTCCAAAACAATTAAATCCTCGTCAACGTGAATTAGCTTGATTGGATTTGCTAGTACAGGGGTTTCATGTCTGTAATAAACCAACAAAACTAATAAACTTTCATGTGGCCATTGTATCAAATAATTTTGCACATGAAAGAAACAGCAAGAAAATATAAATGTATATTATGTACACGTACAGGTCTCTAACTGTAGCACGTTATTTTGTCAAATATTGCGTAATAAGGGCCGCTAATTCTTTTATACTTCTTTCTAAATGCCTCCCTGTACAAAAGTTAATCGTAAAGTACAGTTAAATGTGTAATTGTTCTAAAGCAGAAACGCCAATAAATGAAGGCACACTAAAACGAAATCACCTACCTGACTAAAACAAAAAATACCATCGACGACCTATAGAACCAACAATCAAAATGATTAGTAACAAACTAATTTACTATTTTATTATTTATTGGCGCAATTTCTAAAGCTCTAAAGATTATTATTCTATAACTGCGATAATGCACATACATATCCGAACAAAAGCGTGATATATTCCATTTAACAAAGATGGCTCCTTTAATGAGTATTAAGATATTGGACAGAGTTTGTGTTGCTTTATTTTATAATAAAGTAAGCGTTATCCGTGAAATAAGGGCTATCGGTGTTTTGAGACAAAAGGTCAATTTGAAATATTCGCAAAATGCAAACCATTAGGTTACGTAAATTCGTAACTGAATTAGTAGTCCTATAAAACCCTTTCAGAAAATAATTATTCAAGTTTAAGATTTGTTATATATATATATATATATATATATATATATATATATATATATATATATATATATATATAGGTAATTGACTGCTGTTGCAAATTAGACAATTTTTATTGAGCAGAACCAATCCATTTTTTTAGGATTAAAGAAATTCTTGAATTAAGCTACTTTGTTTCATAGCAGCAAATAAATCTAGGGCGTCTATGTCCATACTAACCACTCACGCTTTTTAAGAACCAGAAAATCCACCCATGATTATAGTGTCAATGTTCTCTAGGGACAAACGCCGGCAAAAAATGACAATATCTATAGGGTTTTGTCACTTTCAAAACCTTCTGTAATTTTAATTTCACTACATATAGAATATACAATGATGCATAGCATATATATATATATATATATATATATATATATATATATATATATATACATATACACAGTGATTGGCAAATGTGTGGAACCAAGTAAATATCTCTGGAGTTTTTAGAGATATAAATATGAAATTTGGAAGGTATATATTGCAATAAATTATGCATTTGTTTTGATTATTTTTAACGATTTTGAGCTTTCGTTTTAACCGGACGTAATGTCGACTATACATTTTTTAATGACACACCCCGTATATTATTTTAAATTTGTATATAGTATTTTATTACGATTTCAAACATACGGGTTTCGTTATATTTTATTTCAAAGCCGAATGAGATATTAACAAAAATAGTACTTCCTTAGACTATTTTCAATGGGGTAATTTGTAGTTAAAAGTTTATTTTCACCGATCAAACACCTTGCAAGATCTGGCCGATAGAATAATCCAAGAGAATCGAAAAATCTCACCCCAAGTAATAGACAGTGTTACAAGGGAATTTACGAACGGAACAGCTTACTGTCAAGAACAGTCTGAATACGTTAAATTTATTTCCAATTTGTGTAGTACTCTTGTTTAATTTTGTTGTTTTATTTACATAACTTTCATTTGTGTTATAATGTGATTCTTGAGTTTGTTTCATGAACTACTAGATCTAATTTGATTTTGTCTCCAGAAGTACTATTTTTGTTAATATTTCAGTCGGCGTTGAAATAAAATATAGCGAAACACATATGTTTGGAATCGTAAGAAAATACTCTATACAAATTTAAAGTAATATACGGGGTGTCATTAAAAATTTAAAGTCGACATTACTTCCGGTTAAACCGGAAGCGGAAAATCGTTAAAAATAATCAAAACAAATGCATAATTTATTGCAATATATACCTTCCAAATTTCATATTAATATCTTTAAAAACTCCAGACATTTGCACATCACTGTATATATATATATATATATATATATATATATATATATATATATATATATATATTTTAAAGTTTAAATTTTAAAAAATGGGCTTAAAATTTTAAAGGATTTGAGAAAAAAAATTGAAAAAAAAAAAAAAATTTTAAAAGAAAAAATGGGCCTTGGGATTTTTTCTAAAAACTAAAGCAAACCCAAAGTTTAAAAATTTTTAAATTAAATTTTTAAATTGGTTTCCCCATAAATTTCTTTTGGGGTTTTAATTTTAAAAAATTTTTTTAATTTAATTTTTTTTAAATTTTAATTTAAAAATTGAAAAAAAATTTTAAGGAAAACCCTTTTAAAAAATAAAAATTTTTTAAATCGTTTGGGGGTTTTAAGTGTTTTGGGTTTACCCTAAGGGTTTAAATTTTTAACCCTTTTAAAAGGGTAAACTTTCCTGAAAAGTATATAGGAAAATTTAAATTTTGGGGGTTTTAAGACAATTTTTTGAAATTAGGGGATTTGGAAAAAGGTTTAAAAGGGGTTTAAATTTTTTTTTTTAAATTTATTTTTTCCCCTTTTTTTTTTAGGGGCCCAATTTATTGTAAGTCCAAAACCAGCAAAATTTGAAAAAAAAAAAAAAAATTTTTAAAATTTTGGGTTATTTTCCATTTAAATTTTTTCCCATTTTTGGGATTTAAAACCCAAATAAACAGTTTTAAAAATTTTGGGGAAAATTTTTTAAAAATTTTAATTTTTAAATTTTGGAAAATTGATTTTTAAAATTTTTCCCTTTTTTTCCAATAAATTTTGCTTATTTTAAATGGGCCATAATTTTTTTAAAATTTTTAAACACTCTTTTGTTTAAAAATTTTAATTTTTTCCCCAAAATTTTTTTAGCGTTTAAATTTTACCCTTTAAAAGAATTTTTATTTTTTTAAATAAAAAGCTTTAAACAATTTCAATTTTTTTATTTTTAAATAAATTTTTTTAAATTTTTTTTAAAAATTTAAATTTTTTAAAGCGAGAGGGTTTTTTTTTTAAAATTTTGGGAAAAATTTCGGGAAAAGGGTTTTGTGTTTTAATTAAAAATTTCCAAAAATTTAAAAAAATTAAACTTTTTATTTTTTAAAAAAAGAAATTTTTGTTTCGAAAATTTTTTTTTAAATTTTTTTAATTTTAAAATTTAAGTGAAATAAATTTGCCCTTTTTTTTTTTCCCTAAATTTGTTTTTTTAATTTAGTTTTTGGAGCAAACCCCTTTTAACTTAAAATTTTTCCCGCCAAATTTTTTTAAATTTTCCCAAAATTTTTTTAAAAAGGAAAAAGGAAATGTTAAAAATTTTATAATAACAATTTCTTATTCCCCTTTTTTTTAAAAATTTTTGGGTTTTTTCTTTTCCCGGCATTTTTTTTTTGAATAAAACGGGTTTTGGAGGTTTTGCCCAAAAAACGTTTGGGCAGAAATTTTAATTGGGAAAAAAATTTTGGGCAAATTGAAATTTTAAATAATTTTTGGTTAAATTTTTGAAAAACCCCGCGGGAAAACGGGGTTTTTTTTTCCCAAAAATTTTGAAACTTGGGAAACCCTTTTTTTCCAAATTGGTTTTGAAAAAAAACCCAAAAAAACGGGCCCTTTTTAAATAAAAGGGCTTTTGTTTATGTTTCCCTAAAACCCCAATAAGTTTTTCCCGGGTTTTTTAAAAACCAAAAAGGGAAAATTTTTTTTTAAAGAGATTTACTTGGTTTTTTCAATTTCCCCGCCTTTAAATTTAAATTTTCCCGAAACAAACTTTTTTCCCAAAATGAATTAATTTAAATTTAAAAACAAAATCTTTCATTCTTTTAATTTTGATTATTGTTTATAAGACTTTTTTTGATAAACCTTTTTGAATTCAATTGTTTTTTAAAAACCCCGAAAAAAATCTTTAAAACTAAACTTTAAAGGGAAAGGGTAAAGGGAATTTTAAATGGGTAAGGATCAAATGGGCACCTTTTTAATTTCCCGAAATTTTTCCACGAAAAAAAACCTTTAAAAAAAAAACAAACGTTTTTTAAAAAAAAGGCTTTTTCGTTTTCCCCTTAAAAACCCCAAAAAAAAAAAATTTTTATAAAAAATTTAAAGGAAAATTTTAATTTTTTTAAAAAAAACCCATAAATTTTTCCAATTTTTTGTTTAAAAAAAAATTTCCCTTTTAAAATAAAAAAATTTAAACGAAAAAAATTTCTTTTGAAAAATTCTTTTTTTAAAAAATTTTTTTGATTCCCAAATTGTAAATTTTTTTAAACAATTAAAAAAAATAATTTTTCCCAAAAAACAAAATTTTTTTTAAAAAATTGATGTTTAAAAATTAAATTTTTTGGAAATTTTAATTTTCCTTTTGAAAATATTTTCCCGTTTGGGTTTACAATTTTCCCATTTTTTTAATTTTGGTTTTTTTCCCAAAAATTTTTAAATAACAAAAATGTAAATAAAAAACCTTTTATTTTGAAGAAAGTTTAAATTTTAAAAAATTAAAAAAATCAAACCCTTTTTCTCCCCTTTTTAAAAATGTTCTTTTTAAATTTTTCCCAATTTCAAAATCTCATTTTGGTTTTTTGTTTTAAAATAAAATTTATTTTGTTTAAAAATTTTTTTTTTTAAAATTTGTTAAAGTTTAAAAAATTTTTTTTAAAACAAAAGTTTTTTGAAAAAAAATTTTTCCAAATTAAAAACAAATTTTAAAAAATTTTTTAAATAAAATTTCCCATTTCTTCTTTTTAAATTTTTGGCAAAGGTTTTTTAAAACTAAAAAAATTTATTTTAAAAATTTTTTTAAAAATCTTTATTTCAAAATTTTTTTACGGGTTAAAACTTTAAACCCAAAAATTTAAAAGTAAAAAAAGGGTTTTTCAAATAAATTTCCCATTAAATTTAAAAAAAGGAAAATTTTTCAAAATTTTCCCAAAAAATTTTATTGGGAAATTTTTATTTTTTTAAAATTGGATAAAAATTTTTTAAAAAAAAAAACAGTTCCCCGGGTTTTTTTAAATTAAGAAAACTTTCCCCCGGACCCGGGTTTCCCTTTTCCCCGCCATTTCATTAGGTTTTGGCCCCCACTTAAGGGGAAAAGGGCCGCCTTAAAGCTTTTTGGGGCCCTCCCCTTTTAAAAGGGCTTTTGGCCTTCCCCATTAAGGGCTGGGCCCCTTTAGGGGGGTTAAGGGTTTTAAAATAAGGGTTTTTGGAGTTTTTTTGGGCTTTTTTAAAGGGTTTTAAAAATTGTTTTAAATTAATTTGGGTTTTTTTTTTGGCCCCTATTTTTTGGGCCTTTTTAAAATTCCGGGAAAAATTTTTAAAAGGGGAAAAATTTTTTTTTGAGGAAAAAAATTTAGTTTTATTCCCCTTCAAACGGTTTTTTAAAGGTTTTTTTTTAAAAATAGGAATTTTAAAGAATTTTAGTTTTAACCCAAAACCTTGCCCCCTTTTTTTAATTTTAAAATTTTTTTTAAAACGTTTTTTAAATATTTAAATGGGGCAAACTTTTTAAAAATTTAAAATAATTTAAACCGTTAAAAAATTTAAATATTCTTTTAAAATAAAATTTTTATTCCAAACCGCCTTGCCCAAAATTTCAGGAAAAGGCCCCTTTCCTAGTTTTAATTTTTCCGTGCAATAAATTTTTCAAAAAATTTCATTGAACTTACGATTTTAATTTTCAATTTTTTAATTATTACTCTTCCCTACATTACAGAATTGTAGTTAGAAAGATATGACAATACGTCCAGATCGCGGGTTGCATACCTAACCCGAAAGCTTCACTTTCTAGTGTTTAAAGGCCAATCCAGGTTACTGTATAACATCCTTGGAAAATCGTGAGATGTCCGATTTACATACAAAATTTGAATTTTGGAAGTGTCTAGAGTAACAAGCTGTAGGTATCAGTATTTTTTGAGCACGATGGTATTCCTAATCAAAATATTTAATTTTCAATTATAACAAAACATAATGTTTGTCAAATTTAAACAGACATCAACTCTTCTTAATTTTTAATAAACTGAAAGCCGAATCCAAATGCGAGACGGAAACAAAAGATGTATTCTAATCAAACGCAACGTTGTAATGAGAAATAGCAAATCTGCTATAAGTATATACTTAACAGTGTTTTTCAATCCACTTTAAATACGTCACGTAATTATTTAAACTATAATACATACATACATACAAAAATAATACAAATTATTTACAAATAAAAACACCTCATACGTTATTTATTTATCTATGATTAATAGTTTAGTATGGATGGCTTGAAAATATATTAATTGGAACTTAATTAATTTTAAAGTTAAATTACTCTCCATCAAGAAGGTTTCATTAATATGTTTTAATTAAAGCGTTACATAGTAAACGATTGAGTTGCAGAAGAGCTCAAGACAAAGCTATATCACACAGAAATATAAACAATAAAAAAATTGCTAGGTGCGATACAGTGATTATATTCGTTAAGTTTTATATATTTATTTGCTCATCAACTGCACGCAACTTCACTGAAGATAATATACCTTAATCGGGGGACTTTCACAATTACTGAAAGTGCAAAATTTATTTAAAAAACGCATTTATTACCGTTCAACTTATTAATTTTATAATCACGAATTCGTAAAGTATAAAGCGACATTTAAGCAATAATAGAATATTACCAAAAGAATTAAACATTGAATGGTCTACCTGTGGACGACATTAGCAAGCAAATCGTTATGCTTGAGTTTGTAATCAGTAGGGACCTTTTCATAGTTTACTGTTAAGGTTCCTGCTCGTATACACCTTTCGTATTCCTCAGCAGGATGTGCCCTGAATTCTCTTGCGAATACGTCCAATATTCGTTCTCCTACCCATCTCCCCTTCGTGAAGGTTGTGAAGGTAAAATAATAGGGATACACTTTTCTGAGAGCTGCAAATAAAGATAATCATTTAGATGTAGGTACAATCAGGTGGGATTTAGAATTTAAATGAACAGTTATTGATTTTGAAAATTTTATTGGTAAATTTACCAACTCAAATAAATAATTAAATTAGAAATATGATTTCAAAAACATTTTCTGTTTAAAACAATCAATGCACTAAAGGAGTTCTTATAAAACATGGGTAGCCATGTTCACTTTATTTAAGCTTAGTGTTTCTATTTACACAAAATTTACCACTATTGATTGATTCAATTCAATGTATCTTTATTTCAAGGAATCTCTGTATAAATAAGACTTAACTGAAAGGCACATTCTTACTTAAAACTTATTTGCATTGTTTTCCAATGAGAGAATTAGTATCTTTTTTAAATATCTTTCCCGTCTAATTTTAAACCAATCAGTTCATCCAGCTTAGATAAATTACCTTCGATATACATGATTACACAAATGTAAACTTTCACAATTTTCGTTCACGATTAAAAATAATAATAATAATAATTAACTTTTTGAGTTAATATTGATTATTTATATGATCTTTAAACGTTTTAATAATAATTGAAACTATCGTTCGCAGTAAAAATAAATAAACGTTTTAACAAATATTAATGTTAACAAATAATTTTCATTTCCAAAATTGCCTCAATAAATTGTAGCATAAAATACAATTCATATTTCGAAATTATTAAGGTTAGGGAGAAGGGAGAAATGGGGATCACTTAAGGAGAACTCAATGTTTTATATAATCAGTTATTTATTTTAAGAATTTTAATTCGTAATTTGTTACTAATCAGATATCGAGTTACTTAAGTATTTTTTTACTATTATCACAAAGAACATAATGAATAATAAAAAACAAAATAGATATTTTTGTATTAAGTGTGCGAAATGAGTGTTTTGTAAATCGCACATGAGAGTGTTGATTTTTGGACGAGACTTGCCAAGGCCAAAAATTCATTGAAATGTGACATAAAACACGAATTTTACCATGAAATACAAACAATATTTTTTCTATAACTGTTATATATTTCTTTGAACTTTGTTAAATAATTCAAATGAACCGCCCCGTATTTCTTAAATGTTGCAAAATAAATCGTATCTATGGAGAAATCATGTTTATCAATGCTAGTTTTATTAATACCAATATTATAAATAAAAAAGAATAGTTACATATTTGTATTACAGTTTGGAATATTAGTAGTAGTATTGGTAAAATAAACTATATTATCTTACTTAGTGTTTGTTAGTTTTCGTTTTAATTAAAAGTATCATTTGAGTATTTTTTAATTCAAGTGATTGATTTTTACAATTTATTTTGCGCCCTAGTGTGCAAAATATTTTGCGCATGTTGCCATGGGCAACGTGAAAAAATAGTTTGCAATTAAAAAAACTGACATTTCGCACACTGACATTAGTAAAAAAATATAACATTTTTTGACAGTTATAGAAAAAAGTGATTTTCACTCCATTTATCCACATGTCTGGGCAATGAGACTAAGCCGATGAGGTAATCAGAGTCAAAAATACTTTCAAGAAAAAACAAAATTATCAAAATTCTGAAACAAAAATATGATAAAGCTATAAAAATTACAACAACTTTACCAAAATCTGACAATTATAAATCAATAAAATTAAATGGTAACGTGTAATTTATTCAACTTTTATAGCTGAACCAAAAACTAAAGAATATATTCTGCAAAGCAAACTTAAATTATTAATTGGTCCAAAATCACAGCAATAGTGACTGGGGTAATCACAGTCTGTGCACTCCTCAAGGGCCCATCCTCCACAGAGACGGCAAAGGTACCAGAGTTCTCCCAGTTTGCCCTCTTCTATACATATCGTGCAAAGAAACTCATCTCCGCGCTCATTAAGGTTTTTTGTTCTCTATGTCACTATCACCGTCCTCATCGTAAGGAACCTGATCATCAGCTGATGATTAGATGAGCTGGACTTAAACAGATTCTTTTTTACCCTCTTGATTTCATTGGTCTTTCTGAGCTTTGACTGTTACTTCCGTTTTTTAGCCTTGTTTTCAAACACCTCTTTCAATGGTGTGTAATCAATATATAGTTTTTCTTTACAAAGTTGTTGATGGTCATATTGACTGTGTAGAATAGTTAAATCAAATTGGCATTGCCGTACAATCTTATTTATGTCATTCTGGTTTGCCTTTTCATGTTGCTTTGGCACGCACCAATGTTTCAGCTTGTTCACCCATTAACAGTATGTTGCGTCTGTATAATGAATCATCAACTCACTTAGATATTTTTAATGACAATTTACTATCTTTTATATTGAAATACGCACTTAGCCTAAACTAATTACATATCATAATAAAATACTTACCTTTTTTTTTTTTGGTGTACTTTAAATTATAAATCAAACTTTTTTGTTATCTTCGTCAGTAGTAATGTTTGTTAAAAATTGTTAAAGATGTAGTAAACAATTTTGTCAAATTTGAAAAATTGTTTACTACATCTTTAACAATTTTAACAAACATTACTACGAAAATAACTTTAAATCAATTAATTTAAAAATACCCATCAAATCCCTAAATTTATTATATTTAATGGTGAAAGTTTACATTTTCATAATTACATATCAGTAGCTTGGCAAGTAATAAATAATAAGGGTTTACAATGTCTTCTTTTTAGGTTTATTATTATTTTTGTTTAGCTAATACTGGAAATGTATTTGTAAATTTAATTTAGATGATTTAACTTAGTTTTCTCCTTTTAATTTAGATGTAAAATGGAAAAACATGAAAATAAATTTTAGTTTTTCCATGACGTGTAATTTTTTTTGTAACATTGACCAAACATGATGAGAGCGAAATACTGAACAATTTTTGTTAATAAAATTTTTCTCTAAAACTTAGAGATAGAGATATAATATGTAATTGAAAACTGAACATGGGAAATTCGTGTGTGTGCATGTGCGTGTGCGTGTCGGTGTCGGTGTCGGTGTCGGTGTCCGTGTCCGTGTCCGTGTCCGTGTCCGTGTCCCCGTGTTCGTGTCCGTGTCCGCGTCCGTTACCGTGTCCGTGTCCGTGTCCGTGTCCGTGACCGTGTCTTGCCAAAAAACACTCAAGCTTTTAATAAAATACTTACCGTTTTTGGGTTTTTTAATGGTGTATTTTAAATTATAATCTACACGTTTCGATAACACTTACAGTTATCTTCGACAGTAGTAATATTTGTTAAAATTGTTGAAGGTGTTGTACACAATTTTGTCAAAGTTAAAATACACCATTAAAAAAGCCCAAAAAAGATAAGTATTTTATTATGTGTGATAATGGTGAAAGTTTACATTTTCATACTCGAGCTTTTATTTTAAGGAAAAATTTCTTTTGAACTCAAAATGTTTCCATCAGTATTTTTGCTCGAAAACTGACATTTGGCAAAATCGTGAGACTGAAGTCAGTTTTTCTCATAAAAATACTGATTGGCAAAATTACTTCGTTACAAAGAGAAACTTATACGCTAAAATAAAGGCCCTTGTGTTTTTACTGTTGATAAAAGCACTGATCGTTACATATTAAATTTTTCAGCAACAAACGAATGTTTTGTTGATATAAAAACTATTAAACTGACTTTTTTTATTTTGATTTTGCTAAATTAGGTACTAGTTATTCAATTCAGAGTTTTATAAGTTAGAAATATAAATTTGTATGTATACGAGGGATACTTAAAAAGTATACAACTATCGTCTTATAACTTGGATATATATATATATATATATATATATATATATATATATATATATATATATATATATATATATATATATATATAAAAAAAAGGGTTGCTCATTAGTGCGTTAAAGTGCGATATCTCAGTAAATACAAATTTTAGAAGGAAATGATTCATATAAAACTTTTTGGGCATTGAGGGGTGCGTATTTTAAAATTATTTTCAAATGTACAGGGTGCGTCATAAAAGTGTGGTAGTACCAAGTTATGTTTTTTTAAATGGTACCCCCTAATTTTTTGCTATTTTTGGATTTATCGTCAAATTTTAAGGTAAAGAGTCATATCAAAAACTTACCATTTTCGAGTTATTCAGGAAAAATCGAAAATTTTCATAGCTGCAAAGTCTCAAGGAAATCGATGTTGTACCTTAACTGCAGCGAATTTTGGAATCCGTCTTATGAGGCTCTAAGAGGACCTAATAAGCTACGTTTTGACTTTTTACTTAAAAATTTTTTTTTCCAAAACCCCCGAAATAAATCTCCGAATTAGCATGACTTCAGTCTTCAATAACTTGGTTATTCCAAATGGAATGCCCTAATTTTCTCGACGTCGCCGTTTTTAAGATTTCGAAAATTTCTCCTTTTTAGCTTCTAAATATTTCAACATTCGCACCTGTGGCGTCACCATACGCAATTGTTACCCGTTGTCATGGAAACAAAAACAAATGCTTTATTTATTCCTATCGACTTCTGTGTTTTCTTTCGAAAATATAAATGTCGTAGGTATTTGTGAGTTACAATTAGTTTTATATTGTGCATTCGTTATTTCTTTAGTATTTTCTAACATTTTTTAAATTTGTTTTACATAATTTTTTAAGGGTCTTTTTCCATTTGGTGAGTAGTTACACAGATATTTTGCATATTTCATTCTTATATTAATGTTTGTAGTTAAGTATGAATTTCGAAAGGACGGAATTGGTTGGCATGATTTTTGCTATGGGATCTGCTGATCAAAGCGACGAAGATCAATTGAATGTTTTGCTGTCTGCAATTTCGGATCTTTCTACCAGTTCGACAACAATATCCAAGGAAACCAATGTTCCCCGATCTACCGTTAGCAAAATTTTAAAGAGGAACAAGTTTCATGACTACAGCTATCTTTCCATCAAGAACTGTTGGGCCCTGACTTGGAAATTAGAAGGACATTTTGACAGTGGGGGTTAGAAATGGAAAGGATAACAACTAACTTTTTCCGAAAAGTATTATTCTCCGACGAATCAACTTTTACTCAGAGTGGTAGGCCAAACCGTCATAATCTTCATTATTACGTAACGGAAAAATTGGCGATTTTATAATTGGGCCACATTTCTTTAACGGACATTTGAATGGTGTGGAATATTTGCATTTTTTGCATTTGCAAAATGACTTGCCCCAACTTTTACAAGACATTCCTCTAGTTTTAAGGAACAATATGTGGTTACAGCATGACGGTGCTCCAGCAGAGTACTTAAATCAAGAATTTGAAGGGAGATGGATACGTCGCGACGGGCCCGTTTTTTGGCCATCGCCAGACTTGACAAAAATAGATTTTTTTTTTGGGGACACATAAAAAACGATGTATACCAAATTGCTCCGACTACTGCAGAAGATATGAGACAGCGCATAATTTGTGCGTTTAGAAATAAGTATTGAAATGTTAGAAGAAGTAAATACGTCTTTTCTGGAAAGACTGCAAATGTGTTATATTAGAAACGGAGGACACTTTGAGAATTTATTGTAAATACAAATAATGTTGTGAAAATAAATAATAATTTGTTATAAATAATATAAAAATAATAATAGTCATTGATACTCAAGAAAAAGGTTAAAATGGCATTGGACGTCACCGGACAACGCATAACATTTGCGTATGGTGATGTCACAGGTGCGAATGTTAATCATGTTAATGTTAACAAAAGTTGTAGATTTTTGGATTCTAAACACGATGCCGTCGAGAAAATTGGGACATTCCAAACACCGATTTCCGCGAGACCTTGCAGCTATCAAAATTTTCGAATTTTCCCGAATAACTCGAAAATGGTAAGTTTTTGATATAAGACTCTTTACATAAACTAACCTTAAAATTTGACGAGACATCAAAAAATAGCAAAAAAAACATAACTTGGTACTACCACACTTTTATGACGCATCCTGTATGCGTTTATATGAAACATTTCCTTCTAAAATTTATTTACGGAGACATCGCACTTTGACGCACTAATGAGCAATAGAAGAAGGCGCTCTTGTTGCCGGACGCATAGATGTATATATATATATATATATATATATATATATATATATATATATATATATATTTTTTTTGGGTCCGGCAACGAGCCCTTCTTATCTTCCGTTTTATATAAGCTACATTAATGAACTTTGGAATGCAGTTATTTAGTTGTGTGCATATTTTAAAATTATTCACGCGAATACAGGTTGTTTATTTAAAGAGAACCAAATTATTATAAAAAAATTTAAATGAAATACCCTGTATATTATTACTTTTTTGAATTCTACACATTGTTCCTAACAAATTCGCAATATATTTCCCTATCCCTAAATATAGCCGGTTGTGAGTTATTTCGATTTTCTAAAAAAATTGAAATTACAGAGTTTCTTTGAAAATGTACCTCCTTAACTGTTGAAAAATTTATCTAATTTATATGAGAATAAGTACCAGATAAGCTTCCTTTTAATGTGAAGAAAATGACGTAATTGCATACAGGGTGCTTATAATTGACTTGCCAATCACCATTATTCGAACTAGTAAAAGTTTTTTTTCAAATAAAACACCTTGTATTTAATTACATCTTTGGTTTCTACTATTAACCCTTATCAGTTCCCATACAACTCCCTATCCTAAATATAGCCGTTTCCGAATTATTTTCAATTTTTCAAAATGTATAAGATTATTGAGACATTTTTAAATCTATGGCCTCGTATAAATAAAAAAGAACATCATAAATTATACATTATTATACATTAAAAAACGCAACAGAAACTAATATTATGATAGAAGACTAATTAAAATTTTTGTACTGGAGGCATTGCTCGTAACAAGAATTTGACAAATATTTACTTCAATTTCAAGTAAAATTCTAAAATCAAGTGTGCTTCTTATAAAAGATTGAATGTTTGACGTAAATAAATAAAACTGTAGTTAACCATTTACGAGTGTTATTGTTAGTAATCACGATTTTTATAAAATGAATTTTACACAACATGAGTTAGTTGATATGATATTCGTGTTGGGTGCTGCAGAAAGAAACTGTTTATTGGTCAGCAGAATTTATGCTGAAAGATATGCACATAGAAGACATCCAAACCCAAGATCGTTTCAGAAAGTTATGAGTAGATTTATTGCAACTTCATGTGCCAATTACTCCAAACATGAACGTGTTAAACCTTCTACAAATGAAGGTAGTGAATTGAGGGTTCTTCTCGGCATCGAAGAGGATCATCACAGAAGCCAAAAGGACATAAGTGAAATAGTTGGTATAAGTGAGAGATCAATAGGCCGTCTTTTAAAGAAGAATCGCTTACATCCCTGTCATATTCAGTTACACCAAGAATTAAGCGATGCAGACTTCGATCATCGAGTAAGATTTTGTAAATGGGCCAGAGAAAAAATTACTCAAAACCCAAATTTTTTTTATAATATTTTATGGACAGACGAATCAACATTTCATAAGAATGGATTTGTTAATACATATAATTTTCATTATTATTCCTCAGAAAATCCACATTTATTAAGTCAAGTTGATAATCAACATAAGTGGTCTTTAAGTGTCTGGGGTGCCATCGTTGGAAATTATGTCATCGGTCCATTCTTTTTTGATGGACACTTTAATGGTGAGAAGTACCTTAACTTTTTGCGTAACGATTTACCGGACTTATTAGAAAATATTACTCTTGATATTAGAGCCACAATGTGGTATCAACATGATGGCGTTCCTATTCACTACTCTGCAGATGTAAGAGATTATCTCAGTAGAGTCTTTCCAAATAAATGGATTGGGCGAAATGGACATGTGAGGTGGCCAGCTAGGTCCCCTGATCTGACAAGAATAGATTTCTTTTTATGGGGATACATAAAAAGTATTGTCTATAGGGAACCACCAACCACTGCCGAAGATATGCGTAATCGTATAACACAGACTTTTCATAGCATTACTCCTGAGTTGTTGCGTTTTAAAGATCGACTTCAGGTCTGCATCCGAGAAAACGGACATTTTGAACAATTATTATAAATCATTATCACTAATGATTAGCGTTAAATTATTATTTTTTTAATTTTATTAGTTTTGTATTTTTAGAAATAATTTTAATAATTATAGTGTATTAGTTTCTGTTGCGTTTTTTAATTTGCAATACAATTGTTTTCCACTGTTATTTTTATTTATACAAGGCCATGGATTTAAAAAAATGATCCAATAATCTTATACATTTTGAAAAATTGAAAATAATTCGGAAACAGATATATTTAGGGATAGGGAATTGTATATCGAATTGATAAGGGTTAATATGTAGAAACGAAAAACGGAATAATATACACGGTGTTCTATTTGAAAAAGTAAACTTTTACTAGTTGGAATAATGTCCGATTGGCAAGCCAATTGTAAACACCCTGTAAGCAATTATGACATTTTATTTGCATTATAAGAAAGCTCTATCTGTGTACTTGTTCTGATATAAATTAGATAACTTTTGTTTTCAACGGTTAAGGAGGTACATTTTAAAGCTATCTCTAATTTCAATTTTTTCTAAAATCGACATAACTCAAAAACGGCTATATTTAGGGATAGGGAAATATATTGGAATTTGAAACAATGTGTAGAATTCAAAAAGTAATAATATACAGGGTGTTCCATTTAATTCTTTTTATTATAGTTTGGTCATCTTTAAATAAACGACCTGTATACACGTGAATAATTTTAAAATATGCACACAACTAAACTATAATCCTATCCCAAATTTTATTGATCTAGCTTATATGAAACGGAAGATATAGAAGAATGCGCTCTTGTTGCCGGATCCCATATACAGGGTGTTTCTGAAATACTTCAACAAACTTATGGAGCTGATTCTTTATACAAAAATAAAGAAAAAGTTCCCATAATCATGGGTCCTAATTTGAACGGTTTGCTGTCTGTCTTTCTGTTTGTGTTTTTTACAAAAATCTTTATAAATCGTGTTTCATGCGAGATAGAAACATCAAAATCGGTACAGTAGTGCATCTTACTACTACAAAAGAGTGTTTAAAAGTTCAGTATTAAATCTTATTACATTTCAAAATGGCAGCCATTTAAAAATTTTAATGTCAAATTGCATGAAAACTGTTACAAATTTCGAAAAAATACACATTACACAAAATATGTTAAATTTAAAGAAAAATCAAACGACACCTCAATTTTAAAAATTGGGCATAAAATAACGGAGATATGGATGATTTACTGAATATTTCATAATGCTGACGCATCACATCAGTACAAATTGTTAAGCTGAAAATGTTTTAATGTATTGACATGTTTTAGCAATATCAGCTGTTAACAATAGAACATCTGATACTAACCAACAATTAAGTCAGATGTGCATTTAATTTTCAAATCAAACTTATTGACAGTAATTGTTAATTGTTTTACAATCGTGCTTATAAGGTCCTTATTAGTCGGAACTTGCTTAATTAATTAAAATTGTATTTTAATAACTTATTATTTGTGTATTTTAAAATGGCTGGATATCCCTATAGTCATCAAGCTGACATGATTTTCATTTACGGTAAAGCTAACGGCAATGGTCATTTAGCATCCCGGCTTTATCAAGAATGTTTCCCTGATCGACAACAACCGTACCACTCAACATTTGCTGCTGTCTATCGACGACTTGGAAAGAATGGTACGTTATTTCCCTCTACTAGAGATCGAGGAGTCCAAAGACAAATTAGGACTCCTAATTTGAAAGAAAACATCATACAACGAGTGGAGGAAAATCCAGGTGTGAGTACCAGGCACTTAGGATCAATTCTTAACGTTGATCACGTGACAGTGTGGCGAGTGCTGCACGAACAATTGTTGTACCCTTACCACCTACAGCGTGTACAAGCTCTCGGTCCTGCTGCCTTTCGATTAATATTGCAATTTTGCCGATGGCTATACCAAGAGATTAACAACCCTTTCTTCTTACAGTCAATCTTGTTTTGATGAAGCCTCATTTAATAGAGATGGAATTGTAAATCTCACAACCACATCAATGGGCGTATGAAAACCCTCACACAACTCACCAAGGGAGACATCAGCAACAGTTCAAGATAAACGTTTGGGTCGGTATTGTAGCAGACTGTTTGATTGGATTTGTGTTACCTGACAGACTTAATGGCGATGCTTACAGAGCGTTCCTGGAAAATAATTTACTCGAGCTTTTACAAGATGTACCTTTGGCCGTGAGAGGCAATATGTGGTTCATGCATGATGGAGCTCCTCCACATTTTCGGTTAAAGAAACAGTTCCTAGATGAAACTTATGGACGACAATGGATAGGCAGAGGAGGTCCAATATCATGGCCCCCTCGGTCGCCAGATTTAAATCCGATTGATTTTTACGTATGGGGTCATTTAAAATCTTTAGTACCCGTCGAGTTGATGCTTGTATCAGAGAAAATGGAAGGCACATAGAGCATTTATTGTAATGTAGACCGAAAACGTTAGTCACTCGAATAATACATTAAGTTGTAATTTAATTTATTAATCTTGTAAATAATCACCTAATTTTGTACTTTTTTAGTTTCATTTTGCAGTGTTTAATGCTTTACATCATTTATAAGGCTAGAATATGCTAATAATTATTATAATTTTTTTCTGAAATACAATTATGCATTGTTAAATACGTGATATTCAGTAAATTGAGGTGTCGTTTGATTTTTCTTTAAATTTAACATTTTTTGTGTAATGTGTATTTTATCGAAATTTGTAACAGTTTTCATGCAATATGACATTAAAATTTTTAAATGGCTGCCATTTTGAAATGTAATTAATATTGAATTTTTAAACACTCTTTTGTAGTAGTAAGATACACTACTGTACCGATTTTGATGTTTCTATCTCGCATGAAACACAAACATAAAGACAGACAGCAAACCGTTCAAATTAGGACCCATGAGTGTAGGAACTTTTTTCTTTATTTTTGTATAAAGAATCAGCTCCATAAGTTTCTTGAAGTATTTCATATATATATATATATATATATATATATATATATATATATATATATATTTTAAAATTTTTTGATCAATAAGTTTACGACGACCCGTGTATTTCAAAATTTTATTAAACTTTTGGCATAAATTTCGTTTGGAGTGTGATTGAATTTGAGTTGTGAATGGTTTTACTGAGTAGGCTACAATCCTGTCTTCCACAGTCACATATAATTAATGTAACATCCTGCCTAAGACTATTTATTTTAGAAAAATTTAAGATTGTGGTGGCGTCTAGAGACAATTTTTCCTGGACTGAGCATTGTGAGTTGTAGATTATGGTAAGTGTAAGGTGTTTGGAACTAAATTTCAATCATTTTACGTCTTATATCGAACCCGTACATTTACACTGTAGCTGGTTTGGCAACCTACTTACTTCGCTAAGCGTCCACGACGCCTAGCGACGGTTTGGACGTGTAACAATAAAATATACTTTCCCAAAAATGACGCTATATTTAGTACAAAACACATACACATTCTTGGACGAGTTATTTGTTATGTAAACTAAAGCAGGCCCATAATACGAGGGTTACTGTGTATATTTTGAGCCTAACAATGAAAAAACAGTAATTTGTCATTGAAAATTGCTTTATTGTTTTTTAAAATACTCTCCTTTATGATCAATACATTTTTGCATTCATTCGAACCATTTGTCATGACATTTTTCCAATTTTCTTGAGACACCTCCATAACATGGTTTTTGAACGCATCAACGGCTCCTTCCGCCGACGAATATCGTTGTCCACGCAAGTTATTCTTGACATTCGGGAACAAGAAGTCATTGGGTGCAAATCAGGACTGTACGGCGGATCACCCATCAATTCGATTTTTTGAGTGTTCAAATATCGGTTGTTAGACGAGATGTGTGAGAGATCGCATTGTCGTGATGAAGAACGATGCGACGGCGCTTGTTAGTTTTCTGCATTTTACCGAAGACTTCCGGCAAACAAATGGTTGTGTACTATTCAGAATTGACCGTTTTATGTTCCTCTAAAGGCGCAGTTGACACATGACTAGTTTTTCCGAAAAACAGGCGAACATTTGTTTGTATGCGAGCGCGAACAACTTTTGTTGGATTTGGTTCATCTTGAAACACTCACACAGTCGACTGCAGTTTACGTTCCGGCTCGTATGCATATATCCATATGTCACCTGTTACAATCTTATATACGTATTTTGAAGCACCGCCATTGTATTTCTTGAGCATTTGTTTTGCACCAATCGGCGCGAGCATCTTTTTTAGATTTCGTCAAATTATGTGGGATCCAACGAGGACAAACCCTTTACATGGCCAAATGATCATGAAATATTTTATATATGTTGGTGGAACTAATACCTAGGGTTCCCTCACTTTCACAGCATGTCGCATGGCGATTTTGCATTATTCGTTTTTGCATAGTATCAATGTTTTCTTGAATAACAACTGCTTTTGGACGACCTTCGCGAAGTTCGTCAGTGAGCGAAAGGCGGCCACGATTAAAATCGTTATACTAGCGTTTAACAGCGGTAAAGGATGGAGCTTAATTGCCAAATGTGGAAGTAAGTTGATCGATGCACGCTTGGTTTGATAATCCACGTCGAAAATCGTAATAAATCATCGCACGAAAATTTTCCCGATTTAATTCTCTTCAAGTAACCGTAAACAACACAAATAACGCTTTTGACAAAAACAAAAAACAATGTCAGACGTTTCTATGAAACGTAAAACGGCGTCTAACTGCAATCAATGTTGCTAAGGCTCAAAATTAAAATAGTGGCCCTCGTATACTTAAATAATAACTAAAAAAAGGAAAAATAATTTTTAAATAGAAAGAATGTAATAGGTCGCGGCTATAACGTTCTTTTCAACTTTTTCTTCCTTCGCCTTTAAAAGTAAAACATCAAGGATCTCAATCTTATGCATTACAAGCATAATGTTAATAGGTAATCTTTCATAATCCTAAGTGAACATAAAAACTCCTAAGTGCAGTGCGTAATAATTTGCATTTATTGAATTATATAAGTAAACGTTTGCTCTTTATGAGTACACAATTTGTATTCAATTGTCGAGTTTTTTAAGTGCACATATGTAATAAAATAAATACATTTTCATGGCAACAATAGAGAGTTTCATTTTCCATTTGAAAATTGTATAGGGAATTTTAACAACATGGTCACGATCTTAAATCGGTTCACAATTTATTAAGTTTCCTGCGAAAGTAGGTACTTACCATTCTCGATATAATATGACGTTTCGTTGTAGCGATCATCTGTAAAGCCCGGACGTTTTGCTTTAAGTGCTTTGGTTTCTAGTTTCGCCTGCAACAAGAGAAATGATTTTAATTTACTAACTAAATGTAGATCAGTAAATGAGACGCCAAAAACACGTTATTATTTTGAAGCAATTTCAGTTTAAATTTTAAACTGGCTAAAATCAACATATGTCACATCCGCAAAATACAAATTGCCTTTGCGGTTCATGTCCCCTTTTCTACAAAATGTTCTATTTTGCAATTCCCATTCGCTCGTACCATATTGCAAAATGCATCATACTGAATAATGTTCTTGCAACGTTAACCTTTATGTACATGATTGAAATAAAAATTAAAATCATTTTTGAATGCTTTAACGTTTTCTACATTTTATGTAAAAATATAAAGCGTCGCGTCGTACAAGTTTTCAAATAAATTTATGGTTTGGTGAAAACAATAAAGTTTTTTAAAATCAAGACAAAATTGTAATTAATATAGCTTATTAGTGCACAGTAAAAAGTTATATAAAAACATTTAGGTTTAATAAATCATTTTTACCGCATAAAGTGACTCGTGATTTAAACTGTCTTTAAGATGTAAACAAAGTGTTCTCCTAGGAAATCTACACCTTTAAACGGTAATAATAAATTAGGTCTATATCAAAATAAATCTGGTTGCCCGTTTACGAAAATTCTTCTCTTGACAAGTATTAGTCTAAGGTTACTATGATAACAACAATTCTTTAAAACTAAATACCGCCAGAATTTGAGAGTTTATTGCCGAAACTCAAATCCCATTAATCTGACAATTAACTGTGCTACACATTTCCCTTCCATATTAAATTGCGTGTTTTCTTATTGTTACATTGTTACTATTAAAAGTATTATTTTTAAATTGTAATTCTTCCCCAATCGTATATAAACCATTTATTACTGTTAAAACGCTCTTTCACCACAATGAATCAGTTAATGTCACTTCAGAGTGACACGCATTTTGATCTAAGCATGCACGTTCCTAGTACACATTGGACTAACATCAGAGTAATACAAAATTATTCCGCAAAAATACTATCTAGGATTACTGGTTATATTATAGGTATTAAATACACTAAGTAGAAAGGGACCAGCTTCCCCCCAACGCTTTTAATGGGATGACGTCACAATTACAAATAGGCATGGTCACGTCCCTCTCCCCGACCACTTTCACCTTATTGGTCCTCGGTTCCGCCCCCATCTTAAGCAGCGCGCTGTGATTGGGGTCCTAAGGGTAGGTCCTGCCCATTTTAAAATTGTCTACTGGTTGGTCCTTAGACCTCACCCTCTGATTGGGGGGTTAGCTTGAGCCTGTTAAGAGGCCTAGAGTTAACGCATGGTGACTGAAAACCTAAGGCTACGGACGTTTTGTTTGCTTGTTTGTGGCTCCATCTCATCATGTATTTTGAAAACTATAGGTGGTTTTTATAATAGAGCCTGGTAGTGGCTCCATCTAGCGCTATATTTTAAAAGAGGAGGTAGATCCCTATAATTGTTATGCGGGGAAAACTTAAAATTTGAAATAGTATTTTAATACTGAGGACCCATACCATCTCATAGGGCTTCGAAGCTTGTCCTCGGGTCTTAACCCTAGCGGTGCCTTTGTTAGTTATAAATAGTATTTTAACAATGGAGGTCCCATATCTTATAGTACTTTGCTATGACTCAGCAACTTGTCACAGCGTCTTAGCCCTATTGCTCAAGTCCCACGTGTTTGTTTTGTAACGGTGAATTTTTTAAAAAATAATGGAGATTATCTGTAATAGGGACTGATCGTGGTTCCATCTACCAGCATACTTTAAACTGGAACTGGAAGGGGAAACTTAAAATTTAAAATATCATACTAAAACTAAGGGTATATACCGTCTCATAGGACAGCATAACTTGACTCCGAGTCTCAGTCCTAGGAAGTGAGTCCCCTTTCCTTGAGCTTACCACCTTGTTTCCGTGTGCCCATAATTTGCAGAAGCAAGGTTCAAGTTTGAACTCTACGATATTAATTTCAGCCATAACTCATACTTATTACATAGCACTAGGGAAAGTTCAATGACTCATAAAAAAGTACTAAGACCAATTGATGGTGTTGCAACTTGTATGTTGACTTCTAATCATGCTACAAAAGGACGCTCAAAATTGTATGCTTCTAAATATACCACATTATGTTGACAGATCATATACAAGGTGGTGATTCATAATTGATACGTAGGGATTTAACATGGGAAATCACTCTTTTGCAGAAATTGGCTCCCCCTTTTATTTTAGAGCAAAGTTTGAAATAAATATGTTTTCCAAATTATTAAACTGGAATTATTGCAGTGCATACTTTTGCAATCATTTCCCTTAAAAATAACAAAAAATACTGAAAAATCGACACGTTTTATATCAACTCATGAATTATCTGGTTTCTTTTTTTGGGGTTTTTCCAATTTTTAAACCAAAAAAAATTTTAAAAAAAAAAATTAATTTAAAAAATTTTTCCCCAAAAAAATTTAAAAAAAAATTTTATATTTAAAAAGAAAAGGAAGGAAAAGAAAAAAAAAAAAATGGAAGGAAGTAGAAACGAATATGCAAGAGCAACTCACTTCAACGTGCTCGCAATGGTTACGGAAAACAAGAATGTGAGCCTGAGACAAATTGGCGAAACATTAGGAATACACCATACCACTGCTCTAAGAATTCTGAAAAACCAAACACCAATATGTAACTCATACAAGTACCACAAACAGCAAGAAATATTTGAAGGAACATAGATTTCAGAGAGTTCTGCGAAAAAATAATTAATTTTTGTAATAGTGATACAAATTTTGTGCCACGTATACTATTTACACAAATTTATTTTTAACTTAATTCAAATAATGAAACTAGGATAGAATTAATAATTTACATTTAAAGCCAAACGGAGTAAACTAAAAATCAAAATAATCCTTATTTTTTCGATTTTTCACCCTCTTTTTGAGAAGAAATAAAATTATCATTTGCTTAGTTGTTGAGTTGGATGTTCCTTAACTTTAAAAACCGTTTTAAACGTTTAAACCGCTTGTTTAAATAGGAAAATAAAATTAAAATTAAACCCCAAAAAAAAAATTTTAAAATATATATATATATATATATATAAATTTCAAGGTTTTCAAATTAACCTATATTGCTAATTTTTATTAATGGGTACGAAGTGGAAAAGAAAATGGGTTTTTCCGAAATGGGGAAAAAAAAACCTTAAATGACCGAAAAATCGCGAAAAAATTTTTCAATAACACCCGTTCTATTTCAGTAAAAAAAAATTTTGGCAAAATTTCATACTTTTATTAATAAAAATTGGAGATTTTGCCCATTTTTTTTCTCTCTTTAATTTATTGAACTTTTTTGGAAAGATATTAAGAAGGTTTTTGCGGTCCCTTTCGGAAAACCCCACTTTTATTTAATATTTAAAAAGAATTGATGCTTAACAAATTGAAGAACCCAACAAACGTTATTAATTATTAACAAGAGCTTAACTATTTAAGACCCAAAATTTATAAGACGTGAAAAATAAAAAAGATTTTACTTTAATTTAAGCCTTTAATTAATTAAACGGCAAATTCTAAAATAAAATTATTTAATCATAGCCACTTTGAAATTAAAAATCGGCAAAATTCCCTTATTTTTTACAAAGAAATGTATGCAATTTTGCTCGAATTTAATTTTTCCTAAAATTTAACAGGGTACCTTAAAAAGTTTTAGTGATTTTTCCAATGCGATTTCAATTTTTTTTTAAATGTTCAGCGTGAAAAACCAATTTGAATTTCCATTTATCCATTTCGAAATTAGTAGGGATTAATTTAAAACCCATTTTAATATTAATATATATATTAAATTAATTAATTAAAATAATAGCAATTGTATTAGAATTTGAATCGACTTTTGTCATTGAGTCACTTATTGATTTTATGTAATTTCTCCATTTTGTGTTATTTGTTAAATAAGTAATCCAAAAAACCCTCATTAAATTTTGATTAATCGTTTTCATTTCTCCCTTATTAGTTTTGGGTGAGGAGGAAAGGGTTTATTTAGGTTTTATTTTTATAAAAGTTTAAACAGCAGTTATTTCAAAATTAAAAATCTTTAGATTTTAATTTAGAATTTTTGGAGGACCTAAAACGTACAATTCTAATAAATTAATTTTTAAAGAAAAATGTAACAATTTTTAAAGTTTAATTGCATAATTTTCTTTTAAAGTTTTTTTAATTAAACGAACTAAATGTAAAAATTAAATAAAATTGTTTGCAAATTTCTTAAATGGGCGGCTTTGGAATTTCTTTTAAGTTAACAGTTTATGAAATTACTAATGGTTTTAAACGTATTTTCAAAGATTTTAATTTGGATTGCCGTTTTTTATGAAAAAAGGGTTGAAGCCAAAAATTAAATTTTTATTATTTTTTTAATTTTAATTGTTCTTGATTCTTTAAGCTGACAAATTTTAAACTCTTTTGCTAGATTTTGTTTTTGTTTTAAATTTTATTTTGTTAATTTAAAAAAAGGGTTGATAATTACCAAAAATTTAAAAATTTTTATTTTTTTAATTTCCTTTTTGGGTTTTTCCCCAGAATTTTATTTCATTAATGATTTTTATTTTGGCAGAAAAAATTATTTAATAAAAAATTTAAACAAAATTCAATACAAGGCTTAATTTTGGATAACTTAAAATAATAAAAGTTTTATTTACATTTAGTTATAAACAAAAATTTTTTTAAATATTGGTTTAATTAATAAATTATTTTAAATAATGTTAAAAATTAAGTTTAATTCTTAAATAATTTTGTTAAATTGGTCCCTAATTCTTTTTCAACCCACTTTCAAAATAGAAAATTTCCAAAGTTTTATGAAAAATTTTTTTCTTTCAGGAATTAATTCTTAACACGTTTTTTGGTCGCGCCACTATTTGACCTTAACTCAAAAAATTTTAATTAAAATTAATTCATTATGCAATAATTTAATTAAATAAACATTTATTTGGTTAAAAAAACAAGTTTTTAAATTGAAGCAATTTAACAACTTCCCCAAGCAAACCCCATTGCTTTAACGGCATTAAAATTCAGACGCAAAAACGTATGAACACAAAAGCTTTTTGTGAAATTTTTTTAAAATTTTGGGAAAATTGTGTTAGGCCTTTATTTAAAAATTATCCTAAACATTTTTTATTTTAGAAATTTATTTTTAGTTAAAAGTACCAATAATTTCTGCACTTTATTAAAAATTTTTTGGATTACAGTTGGGCCCAATTTAACGACCAATTAAATTAAAATTTTTTGGAACATTAATAAAATTCCAAAAAATTGATTTTTATTAAGAATTAATTCAAAGTAAAAAAGAAAAACATAAAGTGAAACCTAATCATTTTTTGAGTTTTTATAATTGGTAAACTGTACCTAAATTTATATTAATTTAAGTTACATTCTTTTATTTTAATTTATTGTTGAAAAACTTTGCTGGTAATTATCCAAACAGGATTGCCTTTATCGTTTTTTAAGATGGATACCCTGACGAGGCCAAAATTGGGATTTCGCACATAAATTAAAATTATTATTTCCATTCCCGAATTATAGCATTTTATTTTCATAACCAATTTGTTTAAAAGATAATATATGTAAAGGACAAAATGAATGAACAATTGCCAATTTTACGAAAATTAAAATCATTTCGTCATTTTTGAGGTCAACAATTTCGGAATATTTATTTGCAATTTTCTCGCATTTCTTGTCGATCAAATTTGTAAAATGAAAAGTTAACCACTTCCACAAATTTAATTTTGTTTAAACTTACATTAATCCTAATAATATTTTCCTTTCCCGAATTAAGATTAAAACTTTTGTTATTTATAAAAATTAAATAATAAGTTATGTCACTAAATTTGTAATTTTTTTTGATTTGAAATTAAATCCTGGGAAGTTAAAAATCTTACGAATTTTCCTTATAAGCCATTAATTTCAAATGTAAATTAAATTATATCGGTCGTTGTTTAGTTTCTTAATTTCACTAATTCCCAAATAAATTGAAATTTTACAAAATTAGGTTTTATAATGAGGATTTTTACCAAATATGTTATTAGTAATGGTAATAAAAAAAGGAAACAAATGGTTTTAAAAACTATAACCAAAGTGGAAATATCTGGCCCTCTTTTTATTGCACAAGTTTTAAGCAAATTAAAAAGTTTTTAACAACATGTTATTTTGAGTTATTCCTTTTAATAAAACAAGAATACTTCCTTTTACAAGTTGAATAATTTAAAAAATATTTATTTGTGCACTTTCGAAGTTAAATGACCTAAATTGGAAAATCTTTTTGTAAATCAATTTTAACGTTTTGTTTCCAACTTCTTCTATTTAGATTTGAATTTCTCAAATTAACCCCAACTAAATAATTTCTTATTTTTTTCTTAACAAGTCTTGATACGAAATTGATTTTTTTCGTTCCATATAAAGGTTTTTTCTTTAAAGTTTGTTATTGGAAAAAGATTTTTCAATTAATCGGCTTTTACATTCAATTTAATTTTTAAATTATTAGGAATATTGAATCCTTTTATAACTTTTGAAATGTGCAGTTTTTTTGCAAGTTGATGAAATAAGCTAATTTGTTCTTAAAATGTATAAAAATTTTCTTTCATTTCAAAAATTATATTTAACATTTCTTTTTTTCCGGTCCTCCCACAATTAAGAATTAACTAAACTTGTTAATTAACTACTAACATAAATAAAAAAATTTTCCCTTTAAACCATTGAATTAATAAAACGTTTTAAACTATTGAAACGAATTAAAAATGTTATAGTACTTGGAGGCTCCTACACAACTAGAGGGGAAAAAACGTATTTAATAAAAGGTTCGGGGAGTTTTAAAGAAAATAATTTTCACGTAACAAAAAAAACCAAATTATGGCCATTAAAGGGTTTTGTTTTTAAGAGGAAAATTTTTATTTCATCCCAAGTTAATTAATGAACATTAAAACTCTTGGGATCCGGTTAGAGCATATTTTCAAATTAGCATTTAATTGATTCAGATAAAATAAATTTTCATTTTTCTTTTAATAAAAAGTTAAATAATGATTTTTAAATGGAAAAAATTTTGTTCCATTAAAGGTTATACAAGAATAGAGATTTTCAATTGGTTTAGATAAAATTGGTTCGTAAATTGAAAAAATAAACTTTGTTAAACTAAACGTTAAATCAATGCAAAAAACCGTGTTTATTCATAAAAAACTACAATACGCCTTTCAAAATTTATAAAGGCTTTATGAGGAATAAAGAGGGATTCCCGAACCTTTTAAAACAACAAAATTACTATCATGAGAAATATTACAAATGGTGAATTTTTCAACAAAGAAATTAATTGTTAGGAACCAATCATAACCAAATTCAATTCAGAAAAAATTTCAATGTTCCGGAAGAGTAATTCTAAACAAATTTCTAATTACTTTATTAAGAATTACTGGCAATATTGGTATGCGATCAGTTACGAAAAAGAAGAAAACCAAATGTGCCAGAAGATTGTTAACCCACAATTATTTCTTAATTTATTCAATTGAACGTAACGCAAGAACCAAACCAATTTGGGAAGACAAAAATTTTAATTTAAGTTTATTGTTAAAAAAATGAGGAATTGAAAAGGATGGTTATTTTGAAATTTACTGGAGTTATTTAATTAATGAAAATTAAATTGTCAACCATTAATTTAATTTAGATTTATTTCAAACTAATATTATTATTTTAAATTAATTTTAAACATAAAATTTAATAATCTTTTTTGTAAATAAATCATTTAATTTTTAGCATAAAAAATCCTAAATATTGAAATTAAAAAAAAATATAATTTCGTGGAAAAGATTTTTAACTTAATTTTTCTTTGTAAATAATTAAAGGGAACAAAATAGTTTCTAAATTCTAACAAATTGATAAAAATTTTCCTCTATTGTAATTATAATTTAAGCAAATTAAACAAAAGTTTAAAAAATTTTCTTATTTTAATTGGAAGTTTATTTCCATGTTTATATAAAAAATACCTTTATTTAAAATTAAAAGGTATTTAAAAACAAACTTTGGGGAGGCGGAATTAAAAGGCCTAAAAGATTACTTTGTTACAATTAACAAAGTTTAAAACTTAAGATAGAAAATAATAGAACATTGACCAAATTAAACCCCAAAAAAAAAATTGTTCTGAGAATCATTTTTCTCAAGGTATTGTGTTAATTATAAGAAAATTTTTTGATTTTGCATATAAACGTTTTTTTTTAGGTTAAATTTAATAAACAGATTTATAACATTGAAATTTAATTATCCAACTCGGAAAATAATTTAAAAATTTTGGAAATAATTTGAAGAAAAACCAATATTGTAAAATTAGAACTTTTGGGGCAAGGAAAGAAAATAATGTTTTTATTAAAAAATCAACATAAATTTTCCTTTTATGCCAAATTATATCAATTTTAAAATGGTTATTTAACCCCGAATTTTATAAGGATAAAGAATCACAAACCTGGTTTAAAAAGACTTAAAATGAATTATAGAAAATGTATTTTAAAATCGAATGAAAAAAACAGAAACCTAATTTAGCTATTAAAGAGAAATTGGAAAATTGTTTTAAGGAACTTTAGGAAAACTAAGATTGGGGAAAAAATACATTAATATATAAAAAAATTAAGAAGTCCAAAATAAATAAACCCCAACGTAATAACAGAAAAGTGAATTGAACAAAATCAAAAAAAATTTTGTGCACAAAATTAAATCAAAATAAAACATGCAGATATACCTGTTTTGTGGTTCCTTACGTTAACTTAAAAAAATAATTAAGCAATTCAAGTTTTCGATTTGTTTCAATTTAAGAGTTTTACTTCATTGGCCATTAAGAGAAGGGTAAAATTTACGGAAAAAAAATTTGAACGGTAAACGGGTAACAAAATTAAGAAAAAAATTTCTCCGACTCAGATGTTGGATTTTATAAATCCACAAAAGTATGGCGTATAAATAGGAAAACGTAAGAAGTTAAGGGCGGGAAAAAAGGTTTGTTGTAATTTAGATTCTTAAAATTCAATACAATAAGCTTTCTTAAAATAGCTTCTCGGAATAAAGGGTTTTTTCCGAGCCCCTTTTGCACAAAGCCAAATGCAAACACTGGAAAAGGGGGAAATTTTAAAATTTTTTTAAAATAAAATTTTAAAAATAAATTAATTACCAAAACCAAAAAATTCCAAATGTTCATCAAAGAAAAAAATGATAATTTTCATTAAACACAATATCCTTTAAAACAACATATTTAAAAAGAATTTTGGTTAAAATCGTCCAAATTACGAAAATGAAATAAAAATTTGGACACAAGTTTACGGAAAACCAATCATGAATTTAACCAAAAGGGCTAAAAAAAAAAATACAAAAAAAATAGGAAGCTAATTAAATTTAACTTGTAATGAAAGAAAGTGGTGGAATCCTTGCAACGTTTAATGTCAAAATCGTTAAAATAACTATTTAGGTTTGGGGTTAAAAAATTTTGAGATTGTGAAAAATTAATTTTATTACTTCCAATAACAAAGAAAAATTTTTTTAAATAAATGTTTTAACCTGTAAAAAAATTAATTTAGAAAAATTTTCTTTAATTACAATAAAATTGTTTAAACTATGTCTAAGTTAAAAATTTCTCTATTTTCAATTCGAAAATTACCGTACATTTCTTCTAAAGAATGAAATTTCAAATGCACAATTTATGATGAAATTTACAAAATTTTTCAAAGTTTATGTTCTTGGGTAAAATTAATTCGTAAATAAAATTTAAAAAAAATTAACTGGTAACTTTTATAGTTTCTTTAATAATTTTAAAAATAACTTTATTTATAATTATTTATTTCAAAATCCTGCTTTAACAGGCTGGGCCCAAAATTAAAGGCATTAAAAAAACGGTTTTAAAATCAACCCAGGGAATAAAACAGAAAACGGAAAGAAATTAAAATAAAACGAATCGGGACGGATTAAAAAAAAATGGAAAAATTTTGTCCTGGGGTAAATGAAACAATTCATAAAATTTAACAGTTTTAGGTAGGAAAAAAAAGAAGTCGTGTAAAAAAGTTATAATCAAAGTCAAAAAAATTAAACGGACCCAAAAACTCCAAAATTCTTTGACTGTAGGATCCAAAAATTTTAAAAAAAATCTTGGAAGGAAAATAAAAATCATTAACTATAACATTTTAGGACGGAAAGAAATGATTTTCCCCACAAATTTTTCAAAACAGGGATAATTTAAAATCTTAAAATGTTAAGCGAAAAGGGTTTTAAAAATTTATCCTGAAAATTTTAAATTTAATTAATAGTCCACACCTATAAAAGAAAAACAACAATTTATTATAATTGAAATGAAAAAACGAATGGGCGAAAAAAAAACATAAAATTAGCTTGAAAAGAATAAAACTTTTATTAAAATAGGAATAAATTAGGAATTTAAACAAAATTACATTCCATAACGTACAAAATTAAAAAAGGAAAAAAAAACAACCCAAATTTATTTTAACAAAACAAATAAATGAAACAAAATTAACAAGATTTCCTTTTTCCAAAAATCAAAAATTCACAAAACCAATAAGTAAACTTTTGGAGGTCCGACAAAAACTAAAAATTTATCAAAGGTTCAACTAACCAATTTGGGGTTAATAGAAAGGTGAAATTATCGGAATTAAAGGGAAAATAGAACTGAAAATGTTGGGAATTTTTTGAAATAAGTAAAACTATAAAGGGGTTAAACGGGATTACAGAAAAAGGCCTTTTACCACCAGTAGCTAGGGATGGGTAAATGTTGAAAATTTTAATCCAAAAAAACACGAATAAATGGGATAAACAATGACTTAAGGGGCCGAAGTTTGGAGTTAAAATAAGGGACGTGTGAAAATTAGAAACATATTTAAACTGCCTAACCCAAAACAATATTCCTAAGAACCGAAAACCAAATGGGCTTAAAATGCCAACAGTGAAAATAAAACTTTAATACTAATAATTTATTATTTACATCAGTGAAATAAACATTAAATTTTTAACAAAATAAAAAAAAAAACCCCTTAAGGATTTAAATAACAAGGCAAAGTGAATAAAAATGAATATTTAACCTTCACCAAAAAGAAAGAACCTTATTAAAACCCCTTAAATTAGGTAAATTTAATTAAAAAAAATTTTTAAAAAAGGGTTTTACAAATTAAAAAATCAGAACCAAAAAAGTATAATAAAAAAAAATTACAAAGAAACAACGTAATGCTTAAAAAAAATAACAAAGTTTTGGGGGGAAGTTCTAAATTCTGGTAACCCTTTAAATTGAATAAAATTTGTGGTTAAAAACCCATATTAGGGCAAGTTTAAACAAAAATGAAATGTGGGGGGGTAAATTATGTTTTAAAAAAAACCAAACCAAATTAATTTAAAAATGCCCTCCGCCAAACCTTTTAAAAAGAAAATAATTTAAACAAAAAATTTGAAAAACCAATAAAAAAAATTTAAAACCTTAAGTCAAGTTAATTTTATTTACCAAATCGAAAATAATACCTTATCTATTAAAGGAATTCCCCTAGTCTAAAAATTGTGTAATGTTGACTTTTTTTTTTCAAACGGCCGTTAATTGGTAAATTTATGGAATTAAAAATTCTTTTAAAATAATAATTTCCTAAGCCAAACTTTTATTTTTAAATGTTTTTTTACCAAATAAAATTTTCTTTAAAAAATCTATTTTAATTTCGCAAATTTTTGTATTCAAAGTACGGAATTAATGGACTTAAAAAAGTTAATTTAATAAGTAAAGGAATAAACCAAAGGTAAAAAAAAAAAAAAGGTGATCCCCAGGTTATTAACTAAAATAAATCCAATTTGCCTTTTGTTCAATTTCTAAAACCCTTCAAATTTTCTTCGAGGAACTCCCTCCAAACGAAATTCGTTCTTAACAAAATAATTTAACGTTCTCCAACCCTTAAGGTAACAAAAACTCCCAAATCCCGAAGGTGCAAAAAAAATTTTACCACTTCCAGGTTTTCAAAACCACAAAAAATTCCATTTAATTAGCCACCAATTGAAAGGAAAAAGTTGTACCCCACCCACAAATTTCGTTTAAAGTAAGGGCTGAAATTTTCAAAAAAATGTACAAATAACTGAAAAATATTGGATTTTCAAATTTAAACGTTGAATTTATTTTAATAAAAAAAAAATTTAAACGAACCATGAATTGATTGCAAGTATAAATACATTTAAACATTCTTTGTTTAAGTTACAATTTTCAAAACTTTCTATTAAATTTTAAGGAAAAAAAAATAAATTATTTAAATTATTAAACTATTTAAAATAAAATAAACATTAATAAGGGGAAAATAAGGAAAAAATTTAAAATTTAAATAATATTAGAAAAACACTAAATTTAAAACCTTATGATGATTTAAACCTCATTTTAAAAGGTAGAATTCACAAACCTTAAGTAAAAACCCCACCTAAATGGAAACGAAAAGAATTATCCTGAACTAAAAAAAATTTGAAAAGCTAAAAACTGACCATAAAAGAATTTATTTTGTTAATGAAATGGAATGATTGGGTTTTTAAAATTGGAGTAAAATTATAAAGAAAAAACGATTACTGAAAAAACCAGAATATTATACAAGCAACTTGTAAGGGATCAAGCAAAATTCGAAGGAACTTAATACAAAAAACACGAAAATTGTAACCAATAAAACAATTGGACATTTTGTCGAAAGAAACATTCAAAATGGCAGACGGTAATTTATTATAAAATAAAATTTTAAATCTAAAACAAAACAATGAAAATTTTTAAAAGGAACGTGAAAAACAAAATTTTTGGAACGATTTTTTTAAATTTGAAATCTTGGGTAATTAAAATTTTGTCTTTCTAATAAATAAATTTTATTATTAATTATAAAAAAATAATTTTTTGTTAAAGATTTTTTTAAAAACAAAGCAAATGGAATTAAAATGTTAAATGTTTTCCCAAAATAAACAAGGTTAATAGTTTCTCTAAAATTAGGGTTTATTAATTAAAAGTAAAGTAATTTTTTAAGTGAACGTCCAAGGTAAACGGAAACCAAAAAAAATATAAAAATTGTTAAAGGAAAACCCTAATGAAATTTAAAAAAATTTGGGTTGTTTGGTTGTTGTTAATATTTCATTATTCTTTACTTAATAAGAAAAAGTTTTGTTTCACATGTAGTTTAAAGGGCCGGAAACTTTAATTGAAAAGTGGGTTTGGAGAATTTCCAAAAAAGTTAAATTCAAGTTAAATTTAAAAGTGGGAAATTTTTTAGGAAAACAAAAAGTTGAATACAATTTGAAAGAATAAAAGATTTATTAAAAACTTTAATCAAGATTAGAAAATCTTTGAATATTCGAACTTTCCTTATAATTTAAAAATTCCTGTAGTACTTTAAAACGGGCACGGGTTACTTTAGGATAAGTTCAAAGACGTTTCAATTTTGGGGCAATTAACTTAAATGGAAATTAATAAAAGTTTGAATTGGTTGACCCAAATGAATAAACAAAAGCCAAATTGGGATTTACAGGGTTAATGCCAATTTTAATTTTCCATAGAACCTCTATGCCCACGGAAATTAAACAATAATCTGTTCTAATAGGAAAAGAACAATAAAAGTAAAATAATTAAAATGTTAAAAAAATTGGAAAATATAAAGCAAAGAAAAATAGGGAATTACCCAGTTAATTTAAGACCTTTTAATAAAAATCTAAGAACAAAATATTCTTCTTTATGTTAAAAAAGACCCAAAAATAATGTCTGGATAATTTGCAAAGAAAACCAACCCTTTTAATATTAAACTATTTTTTACCCTAAGGTTCAATTTAATGAACCAAAAATAAAAGTTTAAATTAAGGTTTTTTTAAAAATCAAAATTTTTACAAATAGGAAAAATCGGTTAGTAAAAAATATTTCAAATTTAATGTTGGTTCAAGAACCAAAATGCATAAAAATGGCGTAACAATTGGGAAAAGTGTTAATAAAAATTAATAATATTAAATAAAAAAATTTAATTTTAAAAATAAAGGTTTTAAAATTAAAAGGGTCTAAATTTAAGGGGAAACAATTATGAATCAAACAAAACTTTTCCGTTATGATAATTCATTGGTGTATAATACAATTGCTCAAGAAAAGATAATATTATTTTGGAAAACTATTTTTTGGCAAATTGGAAACAATTTTATGGGTTGCCAAAGGTAGAAGGTGAAATTGAAGCTAAAAAATCATTTTTTTAAACAAGCTCCGAAATTGGAAGAATTTTTCTCGATTTTTAAAAAGGGGTTTTAAAGGAATTGACAGAATCTTTTTTTAAGAAGAAAGTCCAGGTTATAGGGGTATAGGAAATGATTTTGTGGGACTGATGAAAAAAATAAAAGCTTAAGGCTTAATTGGAGTTTAAATTAAAAAATTATTTTTTAAAAAGGGGTTCAATTAATAATTTAAAGAAAAAATTTTTTTTATTTTAAAATTTTAAATTTAAAAAAAACGTCAAAATTTATCTTTAAAAAAAAATTTGAAATCAATAAAAATTTTAAAACTAATTTAAATGGGTTTTTTTAAATTTTTTGGGAAAAAATATTTTAAAAATTTTTTAAAAATTTTGAAAATTTGAATATTTTTTCCAAATTATTTAAAAAAAAATTATTTTTTTTTTAAAAATATTTTTAAAAAAAATAAAAAAATCGAAAAACCCAAGGTTTTAAAACAAATTGAAAAATTTTTTCCCCAAATTTTAAAATTTAAAAAACATTAATTAAAAACCCAAAAAAAAAAAAAAATAAAGGTTTGAAAAATTAAAAATTTAAATTTTGAATTTCAAAAAAATTGGCCCTTTAAAAAAAGGCAAAATTTAAATTTACAAAACCCGAAGAACGAAAAAAAAAATGAAATTAAAAAGGGAAAAATTTTGAAAGAAAAAAATTTCAAAACTGCAAATTTAGGAAAAGGAATTTAAAATTTTAAATTTTTAAAACAAATCAAAAAAGGGGCCCTTAAAATTTTAAACCCAACCCAAAGTAATTTAAATTTAAAAAAAAAACAAGGGTTTTAAAACAAAATTTAAATTTTTTTTAAATTTTTTTTAAAGGGAAAAAGAAAAATTTCTAACTATTTTGGAAAATTTTTTTTCTTGGAACTTAAAAATTTAAGGAAAATTTAAAATTTACTTTTTAAAAAAAAAGGAAAAAATTTTTTTAACCCAAAATAAAATTAAATTTTTTAAAATTTTAAAATTTTTTTTGGAAAATTTAAATTTTCTTTAAATTTAAAAAAAATTTTAAAAATTGTTTTTTTTTAAAAAAAATTTTTTTAAAAACCCAAAAAAAAAAAAAGGGGGGTTTTAATAAAAATTTTTAAAAATTTAAAATTTTTTTAAAAAAAAAGAATTTTCCCAAAATAAATAAATTAAAAAAAATTTTTTTTAAAGGGTTTTAAAAAAGCCCCTTTTTGTTTTCTTTTTTGGACTTTTAAATTTTATTGAAAATGGGTTTTTAAAGTTTTTTTAAAAAAAAACCTTTTAATTTTTTAAAATTTTTTCAAGCCAAAACTTTTAAACCTTTTTAATGGAACAAAGGAACTTTTTTTTAAAATTTAAAATTTTTAAAAATTTTAATTTGGTTTTTAAATTTAAAAAAAGTTTTAAAAATAAAAAAATTTTAAAATTTTTTTCAAATTTTTTTTAAAAAATTTTTTTGTTTTTTTCCCCAAATTTTCCCTTTTTTTTTCCTTTTTGGGTCCCCTTTAATTTTTTTTTTGGGAATATTTAAAAAAATTTTTAAAAATTTAAAAATTAAGAATTTAAAAAAGGGAATTAATTTAAAATTTTTAAATTTAATAATTTTTTTAAAAAAAATTTTAAAAATTTAAAAGAAAAAAAGAAACCTTTCAAATTTTAATTTAAGACTTAAATTTTTTTTTGGGTTGTTCCATTTTTAAATTTTTTAAAAAAGAAAAAATTTTTAAATAAATTCCTTTTTTTTGGGGATAAATGGAAAAAAAAAGGGGGGTTTAAATTTAGTTTTTAAATATTTTGGGGGGTTTTTAAAAAAAAAAAATTTTAATTTTTTAAATGGTTTTTTCATTTTTCTTTTAAAAACGAAAATAAAAAAAAATTTTAAAATTTTTAAAAAATTTATTTCCTTTTAAAATTTTTTAAGAAAAAAAATTAATTTAAAATTTTTTAATTTTTAAAATTTTTTTTTTTAATTAAATTTTAATAATTAATCTCAATCAAATTTTTAAATTTAAATTTTACAAATTTTTTAAATTGTTTTGATTTTTTTTTAAAATTAAAAAGGGTTTGAAAAAATTTTTGGGAAATTTTTACATTTTTAATTTTAAAACAGGGTTTATTTTAATTTTTTTAACTGTTTAAATTTTTTTTTGTTTTTAAAATTTTGAAAAAAAAAAAAAAGTTTTTTTTTCCCTTTTATTTTTTTTTTTTTTTTTTCCCCCAATTATTTTTAAAAAAAAACATTTAAAAATAATTAAAAAAACAATTTTTAACCGGGGGCTTTATAAAAATTTAAAAATTTTTTATAAAAAAAAATTTTTTAAAAATTTAAGAAAAAATTTTTTTAAAATTTTTTTTAAAAATAAGCCAAAAAAATAAAAAATTAAATTAAAATTTTTAAAAAATTTTATTTAAAACCCTTTTAATTTTTTTAAAACAAAATTTTTATTAATTCACCCTTTTAAACATAATTTTAAAAAAAAATAAATTTTTTTAAAAATTTTAATTTAAAATTTAATTTTTTTTAAAATAAAAATTTTTTTAAAAAATTTAATTATTAAGAAAAAAAATTTTTCTTTAATTTTTTTAATAAAAAATGCAAATTAATTTTTTTTAAAATTTAAAAAATTTTGGGAATTTAAAAGGTTTTTTTCAATTTTAAAAAATTTTTAATGAAATTTTAAAAATTTTTAAAAAATCCAAAAATTTTTAAAAAAATTATTTTATTTTTTAATTTTTCCAAAAAAGGGTTAAAAAAAAATTTTTTCCCCAAAATTAAAATTTTAAAATTTTGGCAAAAAAGATTTTAAAAAAAAAAAAAAAATTAAAAACATTTTCCCAAAGTTTTTTTAAAAAGGCCAAATTTGGGGTTTAAATTTAAATAAATTATTTTGTTTTTGAATTTTAAATTTATTTAAAAAAAAATTTTTGGAAGTTAAGAAAATTTAATTTAAGTTTTTTAAATAATTTAAATTAAAAATTTTTTTTAAATATTTTTTTCATTTAAAAAAATTAATTTTTCATAATTTAATTTTTTAAAATTTTTTTTTAAATTTTAAAAAGGTTAAAAAAATCTTTAAATTTTAAAACGAAAAGGAAAAATTTTTTAGGAAAAATTTAATTTATTTTTTAACCCTATTTTTTGGGCCCAAATTTTAATAAAAATTATTTTTTTTAAAATTTTTTTTTTTTAAAAAAATTAAAAATTTTTTTTTTAAAAAATTTAATTATTTTATAAAAATTTAAAAATTAAAAAAATAAAACAAAATTTTTAATTCTTTTTGAAATAAACGTAAAACCAAAAATCGTTAAAAATTTTCCTTTAAAAATTTTTTAAAATTTCTTTATCCCTTTAAATTTTTTAAATTTTTTCCAAGGCTTTTTAATTTTAGAAAATCCTTTTTGTTTTAAATTGTTTTTTGTAAAACAATAAAATTTTATTTTAAATTGGAAGAAAAATTTAAAAAATTTTTAAAAATTTTTCCCCAAAATTTAAAAATTAAATAAAGGGTTTATTTTTTAAAAGTTTTAAAAAAAATTTTTAAAAAAATATTTTTAAAAATTTTTTTCTCCCTTTTTTTTAAAAATTTTAACCCGAATTTCCCTTTTCACAAAATCATAAAATTTTTAAAGTTATTTAAAATTTGAAAATGTTTTAAAAAAAAATTTAAATTTTTTAAAACCCCTTTGTTTTTTTTTTTGAAATAAAGAATTGGCTTTGTAAAAATTTCTTAAATTTAAAAATTTTAAAAGCCGTAAAACTTTTTTTGAAGACCAATTAAATTTTTATCTTTAAAAAATTTTTGGACAAAATTTTTTAAAAAACCTTTTTTCCCTTTTTTTTTTGGGGAAATTCAATTATTTTTAAATTTTTAAAAGTTTAAATTTCCCTTTTTAAAAATTTTTTTAAAAATAATTTAAAATTTTTGAAAAAATTTCCCAAATTCGAAATTTAAAGTTTAAAAATTTTCCCTTTTCCTTTTGGGATTTTGTAAACCAAAAATTTTTATAAAAAAAATAAAAATTTTTTTTTTAAAATTTAAAATTTTAAAATAAACTTAAACCCTTCAAAAAATTTAAGGTTTTTTTCCCTAACCCGGGAAAAATTTTTGTTTTTAAAAGGTTAAATTTTAAATGAAAATTAAAACCAAATTTTCCAAAATTTTCCTTCAAATTTGAAAATTAAATTTTTAAAAAAAATTAAAACAAAAATTTCCCTTTTGATTTTTAAATTTTAAATTAAATTCCAACAAATAAAAAGGGGTTTTCAAAATTTTAAAAAATCAAAAAGGGTTGGGAAAAATAAAAAATTGAAGAAAACCAATTTAACTTTAAATTTAAAGGGTTTTGAATTTTTTGATGGGTAATGAAATGGTAAAAAAAAATTTAAAAAATTAAATTTTTAAAAGGAAAAAAAGTTCCCCAATCAAAAAAGGTTTTTTATTTTAAAAAAAATTTAAGGGAAAAAAATTTTTAAAAAATTTAAAATTTTAAAAATTTAAAAAATTTCACTTAATTTCTTTAATTTTAAAACAAAAAAAAAATTAAAACAAATTGGAAAAAAGGTTAAAATTTTTTTTCCTTTAAATTTGGGTTAAAATTTGAAAATTTCTTTTTAAAAATTAATTTGGGTTTAAATTTATTTAAAAAAAAAACCCTTTGGAATTTAAATTGTTTTTACAAATTTCTTTTTTGATTTGGGAAATTCGCATTAAAAACTTTTTAAAAAAAATTTTTTTTAAAAATTTTAAAAAAATTTGTTAAACAAATTATTTAAAAAGGGTTTTATTTCTAAAAATTTTTAAAATTTTTAACCAAAATTAACTTTAAAAAAAAAATTTTTTTGGAAAAAATTTGGGGTTTTTAATTAAAAAATTTTTAAAAATTTTTTCCAAAGGAAAGGAAAATTTTAATAAAAATTTTAAAAAAGAAAAAAGGAAAATTCTTTTTACGGGAAAAATTTTTTCAAATTAAAAAAAACTTTTTTTAAAATTTTGAAAAAAATTTTTTTCAAATTTTAAAAATTTTATTAAATTTCCTTTGGGGAAAAACAATTTAAAAATTTTTAATGAACTAAAACCAACCTAAAATATTAAAAAAAAATTTTAAATTTAAAAGAAAAAATTTATTAAATGAAAAAATTAAATTTAAAAACAAAATTTTTTAAATTTCAAAAAACAAAAAACCAAACCCCCAAAAAAAAAATTTAAAATTTTCTTTTGCCAAAAAAACCCACAAAACCCCAAAATAATATTTTTTTCCCCAGATTTAAAATTTTTTGGGATTTTAAATATAAATTGGGGGTTTTTAAAAAAATTTCCCAATTAAAGGTTTAAATGGTTTAAATTTATTGGAAAATAATTTAAATTTAAAGGGGAAAATTGAAAATTTTTTTCCCCCTTTTGGGTAAATGTTTTTTTGCAAAAAAAAAACATGAAAAATAAAAAAATTTTTTTAAAAATTTTAAAATTAAAAAACTATTTTAAAAATTTTAAAAAACTTTTCGAAATTAAAGGTTTAAAAACCCAAAAAGAAATAGTTAAATTTTAAAAAAAATAAAATTTGTTAATTTAAACCAAATTTATATAAAAAAAATTTTAAATTTTAATTTAAAAAAATTTTTAAAGGGAAAAAACTGTTTAAATATAAAAATAAAAAAAAGGTTAAAAAAAAAATTAAAACCTTTAAAACCCCTAAAAGGGGAAATTAAAAAAATTTTAAAAAAAAAAATTTAAAAAATCATAAAAACAAAATTAAAAAAAAAAAATTTCCTTCAAAAAAAAATAAAAAAATTTAAATTTTTCCTTACCCTTTAAATTCACAAATTTTTTTTATTCCCAAATTAGGGTTTGGGTTTTCAAAAAATTTTGGGGTTTAAATTTAAAAAAAATTAAAAGGGAAATTTAAAACCGATTTGTTTAAATTTTTAAAAAATAAAAAAAAACCCTTTTAAAAAAAAGAAAATTTTAATTTTAAAAACTTTTTTAAAAATAATAATTAAATTTTACAAAACTTTTTTTTAAGGTAATAAATTTATTTTTTTAAAGTTCCCCTTTTTTAAAGTTTTTAAAATTTTAAAAATTTGGTGGGTTCTTTAAATTTTTTTAAAAGTTTTTAACTTAAAACCCAAATTTTAATTTAAATTTTAAAAACCATTAAATTTAAATTTTTTTTAAAAGAAAAATGATTAAATTTTTTAAAAAATTTAATAAAAAAAAAACAATTTTAAAAGGCCTTTTAAAAATAAAACAAATTTTTTTGGGAAAAATTTCAAAACCCTTCAAATTTTTAAAATTTAAAAAAAGAAAAAAAAAAAACTATAAAATTTAACTTTTAAAAAAATAAATCCTGACTTTGTGGGAAAAAATTTAACCCTGTTTTAATTTTAAAAAAAAATTTTTAATTTAAACCATTTTTTTTTTCCCAATCCCAAAATTTAAAAATTTTTTAAAAAAATTAAAAAAAAAATTTTTTATTTTATTTTTTTTCCCAAATTTTTTAAACCAAAAAAAATTTAAATTTTTTTTAAAAAAAAAAGTTTTTTAAAAAAAAAAAAAGTTTTTTAAGTTAATTAAAAAAAAATTTAAAATTCCAAATTACTTTATTAAAAAAATTAATAAATACCAAATTTAAAAAAAAAAAAATTTTAAAAAATTTTTTAAAAAAATTTAAAAAAAAATTTTTTTTGGGTATTTAAAAACATTTTTAACCACCCAAAAACGAAATAAAACTTTTTTAAAACCCCAAAAAAATTTTTTTAAATTAAAATTTAAAATTTAAAACTTTTTAAAATAAAGGGAAATTTAATTTAAAATTAAAAAATATAAAAAAAAAATTAAATTTGGGGGAAAAAATTTAAAATGGAATATTCCATTTTTTGTGACAGTTTCCTTATACATGTCAATATTGCGCTCTCATTGCTTTCTTGTTTTTGCTGTGGCGTTTCCATTATTAAGTCTCGTGATTCTTGACTAAATACTTCTGGTCCGCTGTTTACTTGTCCTTCCATTTTATTTCTTATATTTACCTTAATTAGTTTTCTTTCAGCTTTTCTAAGGCTTGGCCTTAATTTCATAAACTACAAAAATATACCCCGAAGTACTATGATTTTCTTTAATGGAAAGGGGAGGTGTTGCAATGGAACTTTTGAGAGATCTTTTAATTATCTAATCAGTCGTAGCAATAGTTTTGAGTATTTGCGTTACGTATACAGGGTGATTCAAGATTATTGTTGTTCTATAAAAATACAAGCGAACTAAAAAAGACAACTTTTCCAAATTTGGTATGTAGACATAATAAGTCATGATCTATCCTTTAAAACTATTTTCAAAAGTGCAACGTTGCCACTTCTACCAGAAACCCAAGGCAACTTTGAAAATTCAAATTGAATACCCTGTATGTTATTGCATTTTCGGATTCTGCATAAAATTCTAAGCAACTTTTGTTAATATTTCCCTATACCCGTCTCTAAGCGTTAGATAAATGACCTCTAAAATAAAATAATAATCTGACCAACCGCACACTTAAAAATAAAAATCGACTGGTTTCGGAATTTTTTTCTGATTTTATCAGACAATCGACAGTTAGTAAAATTGAAAAAAAAAATAGGGAAACTGGTTACGTTAAACATGTTGCAAACACTGGTCATTTACAAATAAACGAAAATGTAAAATTAAATTAATTCACACAGGTAAGTAAGTATCTACTATTAACACAAAACAGAGAAAAAATTGTTTAACATTGTAGAATTGTTTGTAACTCAATTTAAATGTTCAAATTGCCACCCTCCTACTTCTTGGCAGTAATTGAACCGATGACCACAAGCTTCTTGAACATTGTGGATCATTTGTGGACTAATCTTACGCATTTCTAATCTAATTCAAATTTTCAAATCTTCCAGGTTTCGTGGTTTCTCGACGTATACTTTAGATTTTAAATATCCCCACAGAAAAAATCAAGAGGTGTAAGATCTGGAGATCTTGGGGGCCACTCTATAGATCCTCGTCTACCAATCCATCTACCAGGAAAAGTTATGTTTAAAAAATCGCGAACAGGACGTGTATAGTGAGGAGGTCAACCATCTTGCTGAAACCATATATTATCATTTGATAAATCAGGATCATTTTCATTTGGGAAAATTACTGCAATGGCAGGTATAAGTTCATATTGTAAGAAGTCCAGATATCGTTGCCCTGTAAGAGTTTCATCGAAGAAAAAAGGACCAATGATTCTGTTCTCTACTATCCCCGCCCAGACATTCACTTTTTGAGGACACTGAGTGTGTAACTCATTCATCCAGTGAGGATTCTCTTCACTCCAATATTTACAGTTTTGTCGATTCACTGTACCATTTAAGGAAAATGTAGCTTCATCCGAAAAAAGAATTTGACCAAGGAATCCTGGGTTGGGGTTACATAAGTCTTGCATGACTTCACAAAACTGCATTCGGCGATCCGGATCATCTTGAGTTTCTGCACATTCTGGATTTTATACGGATGGTATTTCTCCTTTTTAAGTGCACGTAACACCGACCTTTGTGAAATGCCTTCATCAGCTGCAATTGCTCTGGAACTACTATGAGGATTTTCTACCAAACTTAACAACACATCAAGTTTTACATTTTCGTTAATTTTTGGACGACCAGCATTTGCAATGTGTTTAACGTGACCAGTTTCCCTAAATTTTCTCTCAATTTTACTAACTGTTGATTGTCCGATAGGTGTATCAGGATATTTTGTATTAAACAAGTTACATACTTGTAGTTGCGTTCTGGTTTTATCTCCACATCCAATCATAATTAATACTTCAATTCGTTGTTTTACTTAATGGTGCCATTATTATTAATTAATTATCAGTTATTCACTTAGTACAAATACCTACAATGTAATACCATTAAGTACTGAAGTAAGTAGTAAGTGTCTTAAATTTGCCTCGTGCCAACTCTATATCTAAAAAATCTGTTCTTTTTGCTAATTTCTTTTTGTTGTCAGTTTTAAACTGAATTATTTCTGTATTCTTGATACTAAACTGCTCGACATATGAAGTGAATTAGTTTTTTTCCAAAGATTATTATGACGGAACTTTCAAACCAAATAAAATCAGAACAAAATTCCGAAACCAGTCGATTTTTATTTTTAAGTGTGCGGTTGGTCAGATTATTATTTTATTTTAGAGGTCATTTATGTAACGCTTAGAGACGGGTATAAGGAAATATTAACAAAAGTTGTTTAGAATTTTATGCAGAATCCGAAAATGCAATAACATACAGGGTACTCAATTTGAATTTCAAAGTTGCCTTGGGTTTCTGGTAGAAGTGACAACGTTGCACTTTTGAAAATAGTTTTAAAAGATAGATCATGACCTATTATGTCTACATACCAAATTTGGAATAGTTGTCTTTTTTAGTTCGCTTGTATTTTTATAGAACAATAATCTTGAATCACCCTGTATACGTAACGCAAATACTCAAAACTATTGCTACGACTGATTAGATAATTAAAAGATCTCTCAAAAGTTCCATTGCAATATCTCCCCTTTCCATTAAAGAAAATCATTGACGTCATCACGCTTACATAGGTAACCTCAAAAATAAATTAATAACCTGAACAACCGCGCGTCTAAAAATAAAAATCGACGGGTATCGTGATTTTTCTCTGAAGTTGCCGATTTAAGAATTATTGAATTTATTCCATAATTTAGCCGCTCACTGTATATATTATATGTATATATATATATATATATATATATATATATATATATATATATATATATAACACAATTCGTGCCACGCGCTGATGGCGACAATTGTAACCGACACGCCTTGTGTCTATTATTAAATTTATCTTTTTGATTTTTTAATTTAAATCAATGTTAATAAAATACTTATCTCTTTTGGGTTTTTTGATGGTGTATTTTTCACTGTTAGCCTTCGACCGTTAGATGGTGTTCTGATTTGTCATCTTCAAGACAGTTTAACAATATTTAATTTTTAATGACCTATACTAAAATTTAGTTCTATGGCTTTATACGTTTCTCAAACTGTTACATTAAAAGCAGGCTGATGTTCGTTTTAATTTTTCCACTTTGACAAAATTGTTTTCAACATCTTTAACAATTTTAATAGATATTACTACTGACGAAGATAACTGTAAGTGTTAACGAAACGTTTAGATTGTATAATTTAAAATACACCATTAAAAAACCCAAAAAAGTATTTTATTATGTTTTTATGGTGAAAGTTTGCATTTTCATAAATCAATGTTAATTAATTCTTATATGCCATGGTTAATAAATGAAAGAATTCTTTACCCTACAGGACCTCTGGGGTGTTTTAATGCATTCATAATCACGATAAAACAATACATTTATTCGAAACAACAGACAATACAATTTTATATCGCCATTACAAAGAAAACCAGGATGCGTGAAACTAAGTGCACGCCGGTTTAACGCTACTACTAAACATGTATTCGAAAGCTGACGTAATAATCCTCTAGATAACAATTTAATTCAACAACGAAAACACGCTCACTAAATTACAATCTCACCTTTCTAATTATTAAGCATTAAATAAAATACATGCAAAAACCGGTCTAAGCTCACGATCTTCTTTCTTCGCTTAAGCAATCCGTCGTACAAAGGATGACCAGGCAGCAACACTGCCTGGATAAGATTCTAATTTCTAACAAACCAAAGCCAGTTGATACTACAAAATCTAGGCAAATAATTAACGACAAAAGCTACTTGTAGTATGCGTAAATTGCTGTTCACTTCTCCAGGAGAAATGGCACTCACTAAAATTTATATATCGCACTTACGAATCTTTAAAACTTTAATATTTTACCAAGTTTTATGGCTGTTATTTATAATTGTTTACCGATGATTTGCAGCACTTACTTGTGCTTTTATCCCAAAAAATGTATCAAAATCAGTCCAAAATTAGGTATTCCTATTCCTGATCTTCTCTATGTAAAGTAAGGTCTACGTACCCCAATCTTTGTGTATCTCCTATCCGAAGATACAGCACTAAAATGTTCAGGTTGTATTTGAATAATAAAGAACTCTAATTTTACAGAAATTGCAAGGGTATATTTCATTTTAAAAACAGTTATCCACCGTAAAGAGTTTTAGATTCGTCACAATACTTTTAATTATTTGGAAATACTTCAAAATAATATAATTTACATATATTGAAGTAACCGAGCACGTGTAGTAACACATTCTAAAAGATAACTGGAATAGCTTCAAGTCTACATAAAACATGTTATTCATCCCTTGTTTTCATAATCACAGGTTATCAAAAGGAAGTAAAGCCATTCCTTTTACTTTGTACAATACTTCCTTTCAAAAGGCTTAATAAGTTGCTTAACATAATTTTATAGCAAATAAATAAATTCCGGCAAACATAAATATAAATATGAATGTTTCTTTGTTATGCAAATAAAACTTGATATTATAAATTTAAGGAAAATTATGAAATCGTAAGTTGTTTCTGTGAAATCAAGATGGGAACGGCAACGTGAATTGCATCGCTTCTACCAAAGCTCCCAGAGGTTGAGATTGCCAATTACATGAAATGAGCTTCGCCAAGTCTTAAACAAATTACACATTTACTAGTCTATGAATATTATAGTCGTTTATGATGAACTTACTGATATGTATTTTCAGAGATAAAGGAAGGATGAAATTTAAATACAGCTCTTGCTTGTTTAAAATTTAAAGAATTGAATAACATAAGAGATAGAAGGCGTTGAAAAAATGTTACACTATAATGACACATTAATATAAAATGCCTCACAAACGAACTTTAACTGCAGTAGATCATAGTTTCTCTCAGCCAGTCGAAGCTGACGAAGGTAGTAATAACTTGCAGCTTCTACTTATCTCTTTTTAATATTTTAAGACTAGGTGGCCGATTACAGGCACTAGCAGAATCGGAAGCCGTATTTTCAGATTTTATCATAAAGAAATGTGGAAACAGTTATGAAAACATATTTTCAATCGTATTTTACTGTAACAATTAACCATTTTTTTTTAGATATTTGCAGGTTTATTCTATTTTGTACTTATCTAATTGGATTATTCATGGTTTGTGTAGGAATTGGTAATGTGAGTAGCTGTCCCCTTAGATATTACATTCCAGGGTACCTAATAATTGGCGGTAAGTTCAGATTTATTAGTAATTTTCATATTGAAATGCATCTTTACAATCTAGGTTTATCCCTCATTATTTTTGTAACAGCAAGATACGTTTTTAAAATAAAAAGTGGTACATATGTTGGCCTATGTTGGATATTTTTAATATTCTTATTTATATTAGGAAGTATTTTAGTATACTCACATCCTAAAGTAGTTCTAGACAACAATTCTCTGTTATATTGTGATCCAAAATTTGTAGTTATTGCATATTGGATTGTTACTATTCAATTGATATTGATAGCTTTAGGTGTATGTCTCTTATGTATTGTATGTTATATTTGAACTTCCCAACGTTCTCTTCACTTTTGTCATATAAAAAATATGTAATATAAACATTTACAATTCAATTAAAATAATTGTTATTGTGCTCTTGCCCTGGAAATGTAAATAGAATTGGGGAGTTACACAGCAAACAAACAACTGAGATTGAATTGCAAAATGCGAAGGTCTCTCGGGGATGCAATATGCTAATGGACAGTTTTAAGAACCACGTGTAATTGATATTATGCTTTTTTTCATTTAGGATGCCTTCTTAACTTTTTAGCGACAAATTTATATCATTTATTTTGCACAAACTGTTACTCGTGATGGCAGAAACTTCTGATAACTTTTGCATGTCATAGTAGCAATTATAGAAGGCGACACTGGAGATTAACTTGACAATCTTTAAATATTTATAGCTTTAGTTTTAAGGTCGAGTTTCCAATTATTGGGTGTAAATAATAGATTTTTAGTGTAATTTCTTTAGCACATGACCATTAAATCTGAAAGTAATATATCAATCATAATTATGAAAAGTGGATGAACGCGTTATCATTTGGTGACACCACAGAAAATTAAAATGGGTTCAAATGTAATATATAGTGACATAAACTGCAGTCGTTGCTTTCACCAAACGAGCTTCATGGGAATTAATATCACTAAAAGCAATTTAAAATGGCATAAGAGAAAATTGCACTACTCACATACCAAGTTGTAATGCTAAAATATCATTAGAATTATTGGTTAAAGTGAAAATTCTAATGTATTTTACGTTTATGATTAAATTGCGCCGTTTTAATAAAGTTAGTTGCCATGATAAATTTTCCACATATACTAAAATGCTAAGTTTGTTTGTAAGATTCAAATTCTAAAATTTATTTTCTTGCAGGTGTATCTTGTAAACAATCAAATAAAGGGCGCTTGTGCACAGTATTTTGCGGTTAATAGTGCTCAAAGTACTCCTACAATCAACGATTTGTTTAACGGAGAGCTTCGTATTATTTACTGTGAATAAATACTAATAATTTATTATGCAATAGTGCACTGAGGTTTTTACCAATATAAAAACAGCAGATAATAATCCATTAGTTATGTCAAAAAGACACATTTTTTGAATTATTTATTATTGTTCGTTGCCCCCATAAATAATAAATAATTATAATAAGTAGTTGTCGATTTATTTAAAATTAAGTTATTCAGTATATTCCTATTTGCATTAGTAAAATTTCTACCCGTCTATGGTATAAAACTGTGTATTTGGAAATTCATAGTAAAGCACCAATAAATAAAGTACTAAAATGATCTAATTTTTGTCATAATGTTAAAGGTAAATTTGGATTAAAGATGTTAGATTATTATCCTCGCCAGGAGTGTTTACCGCTACGTCATTAATTTATGACTTTAGCTATCTAATTTGTTTTTACTTACTTCTCATATAAAACAGTGAATTAAATAAGGATGGTGAACATTCGTAGTGCATTTTACAAAATCGACATACGGTATTGAATAAGCAAATGTAGTAGAAAGAGTAAACCTATAAACGCGAAATCAATTTGTTTTATATGCATATCAATCTAATTCTCGTTTGACTAATACTACATAACCTCCATTTGTTTGTTTATACTTTGACTGTTTCCTCATTTCCTACATTACACACTTTAGAACTTTCAGTACTACTCCCGTTGTTATTCCTTTGCGCCTTGCTTACTATTCATTTTGGTCTTTGCCATCCTAATATCTGCACAGGGTCAAACCTTGCACACACAAGCACAGCAGTTTGTGTTAAATTTACTGGAGTATTTCGAGAGGGAGAAAGAAAACGGAGGTCCCCTGATATCAGTATCTGCAGTGCAAGAAGTAAGTATAACAATAAATGTTTATATCTTAATTCATTACAATCACAAAATTACAGCGTGTGGCAAGCGCGTTGGGTATATCTGAGAAGACGGTGAGAAATATTAAGTCTTGAGCTGTATCTAACCCTGTTTTAACAAGTCCGGGTAAAAATGACCACACAAGAAAACAAAATCTATCTGAAACATCCAAAATGGGCATAAGGAATACGTTACGCAATATGTACGCACAAAGTGAGTAATATTACATCACAATCTTTTACAGATGTTTGAAATACTAATTTATTTATAGAGAAACATGTCACAGTTGCAAGTTTAAATGCAGAAATTGGTAACAGTCACAAGACAGAAGTCTTCATCGTGCAATCCATTCGCTAGGATTCAAATTCAAAAAAGACTCTAACCGTAGAGTTTTATTGGAAAAAAGTTATATCGCAGAAAAGCGAATTAAATTTCTTAAATAATACATTAAAGATTCACCTAATCGTCGGCAACTAGTATTTATGAATGAAACGTGGATCTACTCCAAAGGAAATTTAGGAAAATCATGACAGGATGAAGACATTAGGAGGGTACGAAAACCCCAAGAGTACGATGGCAAGAGATTTATTGTTATTCACGCCGGATCCGTTAGAGAATTTGTACAAGGTGTTGCTCTGTTATTTGCATCAAGATCGTTAAAGGAAGATTATCATGGTGAAATGAATGAGGACATGATTAAAAAATGGCTTATTCATTTGCTAACAAATTTAGATGAGCCTTCGGTACACCGTACCATTCAATGTTAGTTGAAAAGCTACCAACTTCATCCTGGACAAAAGGTAATACAGTTTCCTGGTTAACACAGAATCACATCAGTCACGATCCCACACTGTTCAAAACCGAGCTATATGGTCTAATTAAAACATTTCAAATACAAAAAACGTATGAAGTAGATGAAACAATAAGAAGCTATGGATACGAAGTATTAAGATTACCAACATATCACTGTGAGTTTAGTGCGATAGAATTAGTATGGGCACACGCAAAGGGATTTTATACAAGCATATTGGACGAGATAGCTATAAAGATGAGAACGTAATTGGAATGTGGAACAATCTGAAACTATTCTGAAAGCTCGGATGTAGATAGTGACTCCAATTAGAAAGTTTTACACTTTAAACAGGATGTTTCTACAACGTACACTTAGTAATACAAGTGTGTTAGTTCATATTTAATACAATCTCTATTAATAATGTACTTCAATAATGTAAGTACAACATATTTTGTGGTAAAATGCTTCTGGATATGTTAATTCGCACATTTTCCATAGAATGTATGTTCCACATTAAATGTCATCTTCGTACGAATAATAGTTTCATTTTATTTAGGCACGTAACTTAACATTCATTTTGTGTATCAATGTTACCATTTTATTGTGGACCATCATTGCTACTGAACTGGTCAACAATAAGACTTGCGAGGTGTAAATAGTGCAGCTCGACATGCAAATTGTTGAACCTATAAATTGAATTCTCTAATCAATTGTATGATTGTTTATCAGCAACTTACAACACAATCATTTTTATAATTCCGCTGCAATTATTAAATGTTTACATTTTGTTGAAAATAGTATTGTTTGTAGGTTATAACCTACATAACCTTCAGATTGTAAAAATAACCTACCAAACACCTGTTAGATTTCAAGGATATTGTTTTTCAACTGTTATCATTACGATAATCAACATTCTCTAATTTTTATAAAATAAATCGCAATAAATAAATAATTGTACTTTAGAATACTTCAGGTTTAAATGCTGCCATGCCGGGGTATATTTTCTAATCAAAATTTATTATAACGAAAACAATTTTGACTGTTTTTCATATTAGACGATATGGTTTTATATGATGACGTAGCGGTAAACTTTCCTGCCGCGGACAATATATTACATTCATTAATAAGGACAGAAAATGACGAAATTCAATTGACGATTTCCCTCACACTATTTTAATTTAAAGGATTTAATACATGAAACATGAAAACGTTCCACAAAATTACATCGATTATTTCCCTTGTTTTATATTAACCAATGAAATGTCATAAATTTTAAAATTCAGACCAAACAGAATAAAATATCAGCGACTATTGCATTAGAGAAACAGTCACTTGTGTTCTTGTTTTTTGTATTTTTGTATTCAGTTAATAAAATGTTTTCTAATTTTTATTCTGAAGTAAATTTAATTTACGAGGGAAATAATCTTCCTACATATAACACGACCTTGATAAAGACTGCTATTTTTGTTGTTGCGTTGTTGCTAAATTTCTCTAATATTTTACAATTTGATTCGACATAATTTTGGCATTATTAATCTTAAAGCCCGCGAGCTAAAGCCCCTGGGCTTTAATGAGATTATTACTTGTCAAAACATACAAAACATACATATACATATGTAGGTATAGAAGATTATGCAATCAACTTTTTTTTTACTATCGTTAAATCGACTTATTGGCTCATTTTACAACTTTTGGCTAAGTTTCACCAAGATCGGTCATCATGTTTTCATTTGGCTTACAACTGATTAGATTTTGAGAGAAATCCAGCGGCGGAGTGGGGGCGGGGACTTATTAGGGGCAGTTTTAGGTTTTTATAAAATATTTCTAAAACAGCAGCATATTTCAAAAATACCTAGATATAGACCTTAAACAAATCGATTATGTTCTATGCAATTTTTTGATATGGCGTGTAATTAGCGGCAAAAAAATTCCTAAGGTAGAATTGAAGTGTTAGTTCCATCGGAATAACGATTAATTTTATAAGAAAAAGTGTAGACGTTTTTTTTTAAAGAAAATGTAATTTTACATAAATTTTCTTTATGAAGTTTTTTAATGTAAAGTGAAATAAATGTAAAAAATAAATATAATTGAAAATGCTGAGCTGTATTATTGTTATTTTTATAGAAGTGGGCGGCTTTGGAATTTTTTTTTACGTTAACATGTATTTATGTCTATTAATCTCTATCTGACATGAAGTTTTAAACATAATTCTGACATAGATTATTGTTTTTGTTCTTACTATGTTATCTGTTTTCGTTATGAACGTATAAAAAAGAGGTTGCATTGTTATCGTAAAAGATTGAAATTAAAATTATTTCATTTCTTTTAATTTAAGTTAACATCCAGATGTCTATTAACCTCTGTCGGTCGTGCAGTTTTAAACGTCTGTTTGACATAGATTATTATTTTTGCGTTTACAATGTTGCCTATTTTCGTAATGAACTTCTTATAAAAGAGGTTGCATAATTATTACATTACAATTATTTCATTTTTTTTAATTTCCATTTTGTAGGTTGGAAGGTCGTGTGGTGTTCCACACCATATATTTGCATGTTGTTTAATTAGATATTCGTTTAAATAAATGCATAAAAAATTATTATTAATTTTATTAAATACATAAATAAAAAGTTTACCGCGAGTAGGATTTGAACCTACGACATTTACTTTGCTAGAGTAGAGCTCTAACCAACTGAGCTATCGAGATACAAGCCCCAATCGATATAAATTTTGTCTTTATATATATAGAAAAAGTTAGCATTGACTTGGTTGTTAAGGTCGTCATTGTTGAGTAGCATTCATATTTCGCTACACCAGTGAACACCAAAAAAAGCACGAACACAATACGCAAACAGTTTTTAGACTTTTGTTTTGAACGTAATTATGAGTTAACTGCATCAACCGAGGTGAAACAGATCGCATCAATTTTGGAGGGCTAGGCATATAACACGTGCAAAAAAAATTGAGAAAACTACAAAATAACGGGTGATTCAGTTAGAGGTTACAACTTAATAATTAAATAATTCGCATTTGTAGTTTATTAATTTGGTATATTTTTACTACGACACATTTGTTAAAGATTGACATTTAAATTGTCATTAAACACCAAAAATGATATCAGTCAAATGACCGCCATGTGCAGCCCTACAGACTTCAGAACTTTTGATGAAATGTTCCATCACTTTCTCGTTCAATTGTTGTAGAATTTGATTGATAACTCTGCGAATCTCATTCTTCAGCTCCGGAATCGAGTTGGACTTATTTGCGTAAATCTTCTGCTTCAAATAACCCTAAAGGAAATAATCCATGGGTGTGAAGTCACACGATCTTGCTGGCCAATGTTGATCACCGAAACGAGAGATTAAACGACCGGGAAACGTTGTGTGCAACAACTCCATGGTTTCTCGAGCTGTATGACAAGTGGCCCCGTCTTGTTGAAACCACAAATCGATATTACTACCCGATTCTTCCAAATGTTCAAAAAAATTATTGCTTATCATCTCCCAATAACGTTCACCATTGACTGTAACTGCGTCACCACGGACATTTTCAAAAAAGTATGGGCAAATCATGCTGCCTACCCAAAATCCATACCATACATTTACCTTTTTTGGATACATTTGTTTCATATGAATAACATGTAGATTTTCAAGCCATTGAGATGAAAATGAGTTTCACCAGTAAAGATGATTTTGTTTACAAAATTGACATCATTCTGACTGTTCTCCAAGACCCAGTTAACAAATTCACACCTCTGTCGATGATCTCATCTTCCAATTCTTGAGTCAAATGAATTTTTTACGTGTGCAAATTCAGATCTTTAGTCAAAAAGCGCTGCGTTGTATCGTAGGAAAGTCCGAATTGCTGGGAACGACGACGAATTGAGGTTGACGGATTTTCTCGAACACTTGCGCTTGTTGCGGCTATATTTGCCACTGATCGGTCACTCGGAGGACGCACTGGTCTTTGAACATCTAACACTGACCATGTTACATTAAATTTATCGATCACTTTTTTAATCGCCACACGTGATGGACGGTTATGGTGACCAAAGTCATTTCGCAGTGCTCCAATCGTGTTAGTAAAATGTTCATCACTTTTGAAAAAGGTTTTAACAATTAAAACACGTTCTTCAATCGAATAACGCTCCATAACAACAAACGTCATTAATAAATAATGCTCAATTAAAAAACATCAGCTGTTATGTTGCATAAGCGAACAGTGAAGCCAACTTAAAATTGTAACCTCTAACTGAATCACCCGTTATCTGTTATCAAAACGTTCTGGAATGGAACCGAAAAACTTATCCTGGAAAAATGTTTCAGGAATATAATCCCTTCACTGACATTGAATTTAAGACCGCACAAGACGCGCGTAATTGTAAACGTCGAGAATTTCAACAATTCTCAGAAAAGAGGCGGCTCTCAGGAAAAAAGAAATAGCAGCATGGGACGAAAATACTCCAAATGGCTTATAAAGAAAATTTTATCACATTGCTAGCTAAGCGCTCGCATGAAGAGGCGGAGAAGCGACAAAATCATTGGTGCAATATTTTAGAAAAGAAATAGATTATTATAGAAATCATAGCGGCAGAATAAAATATAACCCAATAATTTTTAAAACCGCATAAGGTGGATCGCGCAGATTAACCGATAGCAAATTTCTAACACCAAATACAAATCACACTGACAAATGTCCGGTACGTCTTTTTCATAAATTAATGTCAGAAAGAACTGAAAATATTCAAACTGATCGTTTATTTTTGTCACCTAATCTGTATTGGCAGGAATCTTTTTTTTTAAGGGGTGGTATAGAAATCGGTAGGACAAAACGAAATAGGAAAATGGTTAAAACAAGCGGCCCAAAAGGTTGTCTTGGATCCTAACAAAATAAATATTACAAAGCATTCAAATCGTTCTTCTGCTGTAACATAACTAGCTAAAAGTAGAGTAAAGAGTAGAGCAACAGTTATCAAAAATAACAGAACACTCATCTGCGAGCGCCATCAAACTCTATCTACAACTTGACGAGCAGCATCACACAATCCTAATCAACAACTTAAGAAGAGACACTGTTTCGTCCTCTTCATCTCAAGGAAATTGTACAATTACCTACAATAATTGCACTTTTAATTACAGCAATTGTAAACATTTTTAATTATTTAATATAGATACTTACATACTCGTAGTTCGTCCACTTGTGAGATTTCTATAGCAATAACGATTCGTGAATCTAGTTAAAATTATCAAAAAATTGTCACCATTTATGTTAATAAAGATTAAAGCTTTAGTGATTATTGCCGGGAGGGTTCAAAAAAGCTTTTGTGTTGACATTTAGCAACAAGTTCTCGAAAGTCTGTTTAATTATTTTCAACATTCTCACTCTTTTTCTAATCGTTGTACAGGAAAGAGGGCGTGATTGCGATCACAAATAAAATTTTTACTGACTGATCGGATAAATGACTAACCGGCCTTCGGATTACTTCGCTCTTTCTGCAATAGCAGTTGTTACCGCTATGGTACACATCTAACAAAAGAGGAGGTGTGAAGGTATAATATTAAAACACTGTTGTTTATTTATGGAACTAACTTACCAAGTCACACTTCATACTATCGGGCGCCCAAGCCTTAACCCAATGAGCTGTGGGGCTGCATCCCGATGAGAGTCTTCAAATCAAACTATTTTCTGTGACCCAATTCCAATACTTACCCAACCGCGACGAGACCTTATCACCTACAGCATTCGACTCACGACTCCAACCACACATACTACCGACACCGATGACCTACGCGACCGACGACACTATCCACCACCACCCGCACCTGTGTTACTCCTAGAACAACCCGCTCACTCACTACTTTACATCATTCTCTTCTTCTACAATTTCCTCTTCCTCTTCTTTTACCACAACATCCAAACCCAGACATTACCTTATTATTATTGCCTTAACCATTAAATCCCAGAAAGAGCTGCGCACTCCTTACGCTATGTAAACCTTCCCCTATCCTAATTAAACCCTATCGGTACTACTACTCCTTTCACTAACCCAGAAACCCATACAAGACTACAACACCTTTTTGTAATCCGACTGTAACCTTAACTCAACCTTCCACCACTGACAATTCTAGACCAATTTACTTTTTTTTGTGTCATCCGCAGTGTTGACCAAGATATACCCTCGACTGCCTTATTTCATGAGTGTATACGTATGTAATAGGTATTAATTAATATCTACAAACCTGCACAATTTCCTAAACCCATTCACAAGTACTGCTCCACCTGCACGTAGGTGGTATACTAAACAGACATTCCTTAAAAAGTTCTTCCTGGGGTGGAAACCACAAGTTCCAGAATTGCAAATCCATTTCCACGCCAAATTTTCAGCGGCTCTCTATTTCACAACAAATACCCATTACCCTACCACTGTAATTGCAACACTGTATTGCAGCAACGGTGCACCCTCTTTTACCTGTAATAATAGTTTTCTTCTACTATTATCGTCCAGGACTGCATACCCTCTAAAATTCATATAAGCATTTCCCAACGCTGTGCTCTTAGGAGACCTCAACGCCCGGCACTCACAATTCTGAGACATCAGAATCAACAGAAACGGAACTACACTAACTTCCAACCTCCTACAATTATCAGCCTGGAAAATTGGGAACAGAAACCCCATCATTTTTAGACTATCAAGGAGTATTCATAATCGACCACATAATATAATCAGAAGAACCGGCACAACACTTTGATAACTGCTACATAGGTAAATAATCTCGGAACACCTCTCGTTACTAGTAACCACCTCTTTTGGACCAGCACCCCCACCTCTTCGAACGGCAATCGAACGCAGACTTTGAACACGTATCCAATAACATACCGAACCCCAAGCTACATTCACCACAGAACATAAACACACCCATACAGGATCTCACGAACACCCATATAGCCAATATGGACAATAATTATAGACATAAACAAGACACTACTCTCTCCACACTTCAATAGAATTTAACAGATTAAATGCCAGTATCACACAAACACAATTTCACAAGAACACTGGATGAAAGAAATATCAAAAGTAGAGTACCGTGAAGGCCCCAAATTTTAAAGTTTTCAGTCCTCAAAGCAACCTAATTCTCTCACTTGATACATGCTCAAAGTAACCTTATTTCTACTGACCAAGGAAAGGTTGATCTATTCGTCGTTCACCCACAAAACACATTTACAACTCCTGAAGATGCGTTGTTTGGTAACAAGTTTAAAAGCCAATCTCAGGCAACAACACAACTCCCTCCCCTTTACGAATTGCGCCAAGTCAACCTCTTCCTCAAAACAGATTATATCCGACCAAGTACTCGATATTATCCGCAAGGGATAGGATCAGAACAAGACGATTTCGATCGACTAATCCTTCGACAACTACCTCCAAAAGCCATCAGACAATTAACCTAAATATACAAGGTGTCACAACAAGTAGGTTACTGCGTCAACCATATATTGTTTGGATTTTTTTCTCAATATGTGTCAAAGTTCAAATCTATTATTTAAAAATTAGTATTTTTATATTTTATATTTATTAATACTTTGGTAAGTTTTAGGATATTTATTTGAAAATAGGTTCAGAATTTGGTCTCATCTAATACCTTCTCAAAGAACTAAAAAAAAGCGGAATATGGTACCCTTTGACCCCCCATCTCCCATTGTTTTCTGACGAACGTCTGTTGACTTCTAGTAAGCTGATGGTTTATCTAACTTTTTTGCCTCCAGTAAAATTATGAAGTGATGCTCCTTTTATGAGATTTTTGCTTTTTTGACACTACGCAGCTAATTTTTTAATAAGTTTATTTTTACCTACACACTTTTTACTTCTTTTCATTAATTTTAAAATTATAATAATACACGGTCAAAGTAATTAAAATATCTCGTAAACAAAGCATGAAATCAACATTTTACAAGAGGTAAAAAGGTTAAATGAACTATGAGGTTACTAATAAAAGTGGGCGTCTAGCCCATAGGCGTTACACAGAAAAAATGAGGAGTGAAAGGGTACCACATACCTCTTTCCTTCTTCTACTTTTTTTCGTAAAATCGTAAGGAAGGAATGCTTAAATATGGCTAAATATCAAATGGATATTTCAAAACATAGCGGACATATAGTAAATATACTTTTTAAAAAGTTAACTTTGACACACTGTATGTTGAAAAAAAAACCGTTCACATGAAAAGTGACATAAAGAAAGTCTCTATTTTAGTTCAAACAATGTATGGTTAACGAATTGGCCTCCTTTTTTGTAACACTCTGTGTAATCAACGTGTATACCTATCCTATTTCTAAACGATACCGAAGTCCGCCATCACTTGTTATGAAACTTAAACATAGATTCGACCTCACACAACCTTCCTCCTACAGACCAAGATCCTCTAAGTTGTCTGAGCAAATGCCTAGAAACTATTCTACCCCGCAGATATTATCTCGAAATCAACAACCCCATCCCCAACAGGCAGTACGGATTCAGACCCAACCGTACACGCTACTATTCCCCTTCTATTGTCTGGCAACAAGATTTGGAGCACCAGGCAAATTATTTTCACTCTCTTGTTATACTACTAGTGAATGTTGCATGGTTAAATGCCTAGAAACTATCCTATCCCGCAGACTAAGATATCATCTTGAAGTGAACAACCTCAGCCAGTCCGGATTCAGATCCAACCGTATATACTACGATCCCCTTTCTATTGCCTGGCAATCGGTTTTCAAGAACCAGGCAAATAAATTTGCTAAATGCTCAGTCTCTTGTTATATTACTACGGAGAAATGTCATTTTGACGGTTCTTATTTAACAAAATTATTTTTAGCGGTAATTCTTTATTAAATGGTAACAAATCTTGAACTAGAGAGTAAACCAAAAATGAAGCTTAATTACATTAGTGAAAAAGTCGAACTAACAAAGTTACTTTAAGTAGAACGTTAAACAAAATTTCCAAAACGTAATGCTAAAGAGTTAAGTAAGTTCATAAAAGTTACTTTGATAAGTTATATAAAGTGAAATTTACTTTCATTAATTGTTAGAAATCCAACCTCATTAACTGAAATTATTTCAATTTCCCGCTAAGTTAAGCCGCAATATATCTATCTTTTATTAAATAAGTTAACAGAAAGTGACTTTTACGGTTACCTATTTTTTCTTAAATTTAATTTTTTATGATCCACTATTAAAATTTTGTCGTAACCTTTCAATGTGAGTCAACATACGCATAAAAAACTTGATGTATGCATATCCTACAGTAATAATTTACTAGTCCCGTGAGCTCCGCTTTCACACAAGTTTTCACTCTTAAAAAGCTTGTCAATTTTCGCTCTTTAGAATTCAAGCAATATCATGTATATCAAGATAGTGAACTTTACGTTGACTTTGGCTTTAATGATGAACTTTATATGGAAGTTTATTTTGTAATATTTGAGTTAAGAAATTTGATGTGAGGTATCCTATAATGTGAAATCCCTAGGATAATAATAAATCATGAACAAAGTGTCAAAAAAGTGTGTGGGATATTGCAAATATAACCAGATAAATTACTTTATAACTTTCTATTTTTAACTATTTAATATTCTGTAATATACACCCGTTATGGATTTTATTCTACGGGTGAGCATTTAGTCTGCGTTCTATATCGTAGTTGAACGTCAACTGTTTTTAAAATTTGAGCGCTTAAGTCGTTTTTAATTTGCTTATTTTCATCTTATATAAATTTTAACATTTTTGGTTAATTCAAAATACAAACTCAAATATTAAAAAATAAGCAAATAGATATCGCTACATTTAAAGTGAGTAAAACAAGCCATGGTTAGAAATTACGGTAAGCACCGTGATCATTTTAGTTATATCACTGTCTCGTGAGCATTTGAAAACTGCATTGTGTTCTGGGGTACAGCGAAGTGTATTTTTTTGGCGTGGAATTATTTTCTCCACATAATTCTCGCGCATCCCTACATCACCTGATACTGTGAGCGTCCTTTTTAGCATTACTGATGTACGTTTTTTGGAGGAAGAAGCCATTTTTGGTTTCCACCTAAATTTTGTGTAAAGTGCCATTGATTTAATGGTAAGACACCTTTAACTAGTATTATATTAAAATCTGAAACGTTTGCTCTTTGCAGGCACTTTTACTTGCCCTTTTAATTATACTTTTACGTACACAATTTTTCTATTTTTGGGTGCTTTCATTTTATGATTGCATTTGGCATTTAGTGCAGATCCAAATTTAGAACACACCTTTTATTTGAACCTTCAAGAGAATGCAATAAATTCTGGATTATTCAAATAGCAATGAATATAAATTTGTAAGAAGAAATTTCAACTTTGGTATACTTTACAACGTAAAACATTGAAAATACGACACATTGCGCAACATTGGTACGAAGATTACATCATCTTTGGTTTACATTTCCGCATTCCTTATGATAACAGAGGTTCTCAAGAATTTGTACAAATTTTGTAACAGGTATTTATACCCCTATGACTTATTAGGATAAGGCTAGTTAACACTAGTTTTAAGAATTATTTTATATAATCCCAAATTTAAGTGCTTATTACACATAATTTTTATATCTTTTAGTTTGACATTTTGATGAATGCTTTATTGTATCCTCGGTTTAGTTATTCCGAGTGCAATAAAAAAAATAACTTGGCGCCCGAGATAATTTTTAATATTGTTACCTAGAAGTTACTACATTGATGACCAAGCAGAAATTTGTGGTAATTAAGCAAATCAAAAAGCATGAACCAGCCCTGATTTTATCTACCTACTGAGTCAACGGCATTATCTTCTATTGAGTGGATGGTGTCTCTAGTTAGTTTAACGATTTGTATTGAGAACGCTTTAAAACATTTATTTACACCACCTATAAATTTTATACCAATTATACCTGGCACCACCACTTTTATACCACATTACATCAATACTTAAAGCAGTTTGCCAATAAGCACACACAGATTCCGTATAGGTTATGTTGTTGTTGAATTTATCTGTGCCCGCCATCATTAGAGATTTAGCCACCGTATAGGTTATCAATCAAGAAGCTGTGGTAAATGTGTTAGTGCGTAGCGACAATGTCAGAAGATTTTGACGATAAGCTTGTTGTAAACGCTGCAAAAAGTTTTGATGAGCGCATCACACTTATTGAATGTGATAATTCAAAAGTTATTTTGAGAACCCGAATCGAACATCCCTTCGAAGAACACTGCAAGAAATGGATCGAGAACTTGTCAGCAGCTACTTCTACAAATTGGATAGTTGGGTATACCTATCCAGAAATTGTAAAATTGGATTTGCGGAAAGACTGGGTTTGCCAACACCATCAAAAAAATAAAAAAAGGTGTTTCGAAAGTGACAGAGACAGAAACAAGTCATGCAGTGCAAAAATTATTATTAAAATAAAGAAAGACAATAAAATACAAGCTGTATGCTTTGGTTACGTAATTTTTATGTCATTTATGGCCATACATTCATTTCTTTTAAATGTATGTACAGGGTGGACACTTTATTAGGGGTCAGTACCTTTTATCAGAAACTATTGTCTTTAGAAAAAAATGTTAACACAAAAGTGTCTTGCTTTTAAAGAAACCTTTTAATTATTTGAGTGGTAATAATACAAGGCGTCCGAAAAATGCTGCACCGACTTTAACCCTATATATAATTATATTTTTGGATTCCCTATGTGTTTTGGAGTATTTTGTCTTAACACTTCCGTATAGCTATCTTCGACTGTTTTAGAATAAATTATTTATTTATTTTGAATTTTCTAAACAAGTTTCCGGAGAATATTCGCCATTTCGCCCCTGAATAGACAGAAACTGAAATTTTCATGGTAGTTGAAGAATATCTTATAAAAATCAGCCATCTTGACAGATATATATATATATATATATATATATATATATATATATATATATATATATATATATATATATATATATATATATATATATATATATATATATATATATATATATATATACAGGTGTCGGAAAAGATGCGCAACAAATTTAGTTGCTGATTCTACATGAAAAATGAGTGTGACAAGTTCCTATAACACTTTTCGAAAACTCAAAAATAACGGATCTACAGAGTCAAAGTTAGATTTAAAAACTTTTTTTTAATAACTTTTTCTTGGTAACCAGGTTGTTTTAAAATTTGGTACACTTATTACTTATGATCTTTTGTATTATCGGTAAAAGTTGACATTTGTCCCTTATTGCTAAGGGGATGAACTCAACCTTTCCATCTACTTAATAAACTATAACTTTTGGTTTTCAGTTTTGTTGTGTACTGTTTCAAAAATAAAGGGCGCTTAAAATTACGCAAAAAAGGTTTACTTGTTACATCTCTCTAAAATAAGCCGTTTTCGAGAAATCCTGCCTTGAAAATTGTCTTGCACGCTGCGAACAACATCTATTGGAGCAGTAATAAAAAAGTTCCATTATGCGCCGTTAGAGGGCACTTTACCTAAAACTCAAAATTTGTTTTGTTGATAACTTCAAGCCGATAAATGCAACCGTTTAGTCAGAAAAGTAACTTATAATCCTTATGTTATGTGTGTAGTATTTTCTCTTGTATTGGTGTTTATGTATTTGTATTTAGTTTTTTTTTTCAGTTTTACTATCTAACGCTATCTCTTTGTAAAACCAGAATCGTTAATAAATAAAATAAAAAAATTGGTCTTTGACAAGCCGTAACTTGCATATAAATGACCATCCCAAAAAAATTTCCTTACAGACTGCCATTATTTTAGCTCGTAGAATCTCCTCCCGGAGTTTCCTGATGGACTTTTAGAACACCCTGTATATATATATATATATATATATATATATATATATATATATATATATATATATATATATATATATATATATATTTGCATAGTCCTATTTCATTTAATTCTCATTGCACGCCAGTAATTAACTTTTTAAACATTTATAAAAGTGCATTTTTTGTAAATTAGGAAGTTTGTGACACTGCAAATTTCAACAATTATTATATGTCACGCGAATTGTCAGATTTTCAGTGTCATCAGTACCGTAGTTGTTTTCTCATTGTGATTATCGCTTGTGTTCTTGTTTTTCGTTTCTTTGTTAGACAAGCGTTTCGTTAAAGTGAATAATGGAATTCAGTAATAACAAGTTTGTAACACTCTGAAATTTTCATTTTACTAAAGGCGGCAGGAATATAAATATATCTTTTTTAGTAAATCATTCGTAAAAGAAGCATACAATACATTGAAATATACATAAATCACAATTACCACAACTTACCAACTTTAGTTACTCAAAGTAATAAAAAATTAGCTATTTTTATAGAAATCTATCGTTTTCTGAAACCTTCATTATACTAAAGGTCGTAGAAATGTATATTTAGTATAGTTATTTGTATTGCTAGGGAGGAAAGTGGTGGTTTCCTCCGGACTGCAGACTTTGTTGCCCGAGTCGTACACGAGGGCAGCAACTGCAGAAGGGAGGAAAAGACACTTTACCTCAAGTGTAATACATATAATTTTTTCCAATACCTTCATGAAAACTGTAAATAATAAATAAAAATCTGAATTTGGAAATTTAGTGTCGAATCTAGTACTTATTATCGTTACCAAGGAGTCAGAATAACAAACATTCGAAAATTTAGAAATTTTTGATTGATCCACAATTTTGTCTTGAAAAAACGTTGCGTTCTCAAGAAAATGGCAGAGATTGAACAAAATGATGTAAATTCAATTCCTGAAGACATCATGGAAGAGGCGAAAATATTAAATTTAAGTTTATTACCAGAAAAATCACAACTACGGTATGAAAAGGAACAGTGCCGTCTTATGTATTGTACGGGCCCTAGCCCATGAGCATTTAACGGGCCCCATCCCCCTTCCAGAATGAAGTCAAATTTAAAAAAAAGTGCAACATAAGCTTTCATCGATTTTGACGGCTAATTTTTAAGCTTGATTATTCATTGCTGCTATATTTAATTTTGCTAAAATTACATTTTAAGTAGGTTGTAGGTACATCAATTCTATAATGCAGAATGCGAGTTCGTTTGAAATATAAATTTTCTGATAAATTTATAATGTTATTAAAGATTTACAATGTTCTTTAGATTATAAAAAACAAACAAAAGTATATTTTCTGTAAAATTTTAATCTTTATTTATTTACTGGTAAACACCATTTTATACATAAGCAATAAATATAATATTGTACCTTATAAACCTTATTATATCACAAAAAACAATATAAACTGAAGTAACACCAAACGGTTCAAAAAAATTCTTATTTTCTCTGATTAATTTAAACATTTCATTTATATTTGTTTTTTTCATTGATTTGGCCAAATATTGAAAATGTTTCATTTCATCGTTTATATCTATTACCGTAATATCTGTTTTGTAAATTAACTTTAGTTCAAAATTATTATTAATTTTATTAAATACATAAATAAAAAGTTTACCTCGAGTAGGATTTGAACCTACGACCTATACTTTGCTAGAGTACAAAAACTTATAATTTAACTTTAGTTCATTTAATTCAATGTCATTGTTTAATACGAATCAAATTAATCTATATGATTCCGAACGTATTTGTATTTGACTAAAGATCGTATCACAAATAACAAAAATATTTTTAAACGCAAATGATCTTGTTCTTTTAAATATACTTCTCTTGTATCTTCATCGTAAAATGTTTTTCTTTTAATTGACCTTTTTGTAGTATTAGTATTATATTCTTTATTATCTGCGAATAATAAAGCTTCTTTTTCGCATTCTTCGAAACTATTTCTTAAATTATTTATAAATTTTTCTAATGCAGAATATATATCTTGTGTAATATTTAAAGTGGCACTAGGATCTTGAAATGACAAAGATGATGCATTAAAACGAGCTAAAATTTTATCCCATATTACAACAAATATGGCGAACTCAAGTGAATTCATTTTATGTACCAAATTATTTGCTTCTATTTGCGCAATTTTTTTTTGTGAATGATCATTGGACAAATTACTAAGAGCTTTTTTCTTACTCAAAAAATTTAGGTGGTTACATGACGATACCACTAGTACATAAACCTTGACATAAAATACCCTTTTTTCAGGAAAATATGAAATTTTGTTCATTGTGTATTACGCTGCTTTGTGACGGAAGTAAGAAAAAACAACATATTCAAACTTTTTTATTCATTATCAATTTTAATTATTTGGAAAACATACACTTGATCATTCTTTCTTTATCGTTGAGACAGAGCCCAACTTTACAAACTGTGCACCTCCATTTGGTGCGATGCGGTTGGGTCTTGGTACTACAGTGACCACATCGAAGTGATGAGCCATACATATGCGCAGCTTCTCGAACTCGTGTCTCACTTGGGACGTTGATTGAGTCAATGCTTGGGATTGGGACGCATCTCTTGAACTTGTTGGAATGTGTTTCTTCCAGGCTTTTACGTCCACGTTTTTCAACCTTTCTTATTCCAATGAGCCCTCTCGCGACTGCAATCCGAAATTCTTTGAGATGTAACGATGATCCATCACTCCTCATTTTAAATAAGACAAATGCATTTACAATTGTGACGTCGATGAAATTCCAGAATATACGCAGCCACCAGCGCTTACTCTTGCGGTCTATCTGATATACAGACTTCAACATATCAGCTTTGTCAACAAAGCCCATATACTTGTTGTAATCCTTCACCAATGCTGGACAAGAAATGTCGTTTCGGGTTCCATCTTTCGCTCTTCGGCTGACAGTATGCGTTTCATGGGGATTGTGAAAATTTGACAAGAAATAGATGGGTTTCTTGTCCATCCACTTCATAGCAACGATGCCGTCAGTGCTCTTCCTCCAATCCGAATCTCCCCTATTCATACTCTTGTTAGATGTGAGACCTTGCGGTCTTTCCGAACTGTGTCGCAAGCAAGAATTTTGTTTTGCTTCAGAGCATGCATTAGGTCCAACGAGGTGAAGAAATTGTCGAAATATACTTGATGGTATTCTCCCTCAATATCTTTGCATAGGTTCTTCACAACACGTGTCCCCAGATGTTTCTCGATGCTATCTGGTTTCCCAGTATATATTTGAAAATCAGAAATATATCCTGAGCTGTTGGCTCTAATCCAAACTTTATAGCCTCTTTTGATTGGTTTTTGTGGCATATATTGGCGCATTGACGAGCGACCTAAAAAATAAATAATTGAATTATAAATCTAAGGTATTCTGTCTGTATTCTCAACCTTTGAATTTGATCATCGATTCGTCAACAGATTGATGTTCGTCTGGTTCATAGTGTTCTTTGTTGGTCTATAGAAGTTTGTCGAGAAAAGGACGCACTTTGTAGAGCTTGGCGTATCCCAGATCACCTTTCTTCGGCTGATTTTTGTTGTTATTTAGATGAATATGAAAAGAAGCCATTCGAACTTATTTCTCGACATAACACTCGATATATACACATCACGAATTTCGTCATTCGCAGACCAATTGACTTACCTATGAAATTACTGATTTCGGTCTCAGTAGTTTTTTTGAACTTCGCTGAATCCCCATATTTTTGCAGAGCATATAAACTTGTCTGCTCGGTGATGAATACGAGAAGTTCTATCGGGAACAGGCATTTGAAAAGATCGTGAGGTGTGGCAGCTTCGGGTGGAATATTCTTAGGACCCGACTGCTTCGAGAAAGGAAGATGATTTGTGTAAGTGTTCAGTTGATTCCACTTTATATTACTGGCATCGCATGGTAACTTCTTCAAGACTTCCGAAAGAGGTATTTCGTCCTCAATATCGAACTTTAGGTTCCACTTCTTTCTCTTGATCGCTTTGATTATGTATGTTACTCAAGATGTCACCCACCGGGTGGATCAAATTGCTTCCGTAAATCTCTTCATTATCCGTGTCTTCCTCTTGACCGTCTTCTACTTCTGAGTCTGGATCCGAAGGTATTGAATCGAATAAACCATTGAACTCCTCGCCGTCCATTTTTTCAAGATCATAAAATGACAATTTTTTGTTCCTTCCTGAAATAATTAACTTTTACTAAGATAACTCCCAGTGGTCACATAAGAAAACCACCATCGAATCGCTTGTTTAAAGCACTTAATAATACGAGTTTCCAAAGATAATGAAGCCTAAATTATATTATAAGATCATAACTATCATAAAAATAACTCACCGGCCATTGCACACGCAATCCGTTGGATTTATTCACAAGAATGCACCCGCGAGGCTGCTCCATCAGCAACAACAAACAAATGACGTTGTAGAAGAGCGCGTGATTTTACTGCGAAAACTGCGCTACGGATCAACAGATGGCGCTGCGCGCATGCAATTCGCGCAGTGGTATAGCGCCAAAACCAGTGGGAGTCATTCAATCGTGGGAACGAGTGGAACAACCAACGAGACGAATGGTTTAAAAATAAACATTATTTAAGGGCAATCGCCGTCACACATAAATACGTTATCAATTCTTTGACGGCGGCGCACAAGATGTAAATCATGTAGGAATCATAAATAAAGCAGAATAATATTTTAATTTTGTTTATATAAAATTATAAATATTGATTATTTTATGATTATGAGTATCTGTGTGTACTTATACAATACTCGCTGCGTTCGGAGTCGGTTCCAACAAAAAAAATCAGTGCAAGATGGTTAATTTTTCAAAAAAAAAATTAAGACAGGTGACCGAGCCTTTTGCATAAGCGGGCCCTAGGCCATGGCCTCGCTGGCCTAGGCGGAAAAACAGGCCTGGAAAGGAATACGATTTCTTGTTATGTTGGATGAGGGAAAGAGAAGTAATTTAGGCTATTTTCTATAACTGTCAATAAATTTATGATCTTCATCACCATGGTGAAAATGGTCCATGCTTTGATCAACTGTTATAATAAACGAAGACTTGGATATAACATTTCCTAAATTAGTGGCATTTTTGAAAAAAAAAGGGAGCTGGGCACAAGCCGAAGAAAGCTGCTACTTTTACCAGGGAGGAAATTAATAATTTTATCATCGAAGCACCGGATGAACAGTATTTAATGTCTAAGGTATTTCTCTATTTAGTATTAACATTTTTCACTATTAATTCGCTGTTATCGTTTAGGTTGCTTTAATCAGTAATGCTTGTCGGTGTGATGAATTGTGCCAAATGGCTGTTACAGATGTTCAAGATAAGGGAGATATTATAGTAATAACTCTTCCAGATGCAAAAATCAAAATACAAAGAGTATTTATAACCACAAATAGTACTATTAGAGGCATTAACGTTCTTGAATTGATTAGAAGAGATGCCTCTCTGAGACCGACTAAAACGGACCATTCACGTTTCTTTATTTATTATGGTAAATCAAAATGTTCAGTGCCAGTGGTGAGAAAGAACACCATGTCAAAAATACCCCACAAAATTGCTAAATACTTGAAGTTACCCAATCCGGAACTTTATACAGGACACAGCTTAAGAAGGACTTCTGCTTCAATATTAGTTGAAGCCGGTGGAGACATACTCACAGTGAAAAAACATGGGGGCTGGCGATCGACAACGGTTGCAGAAGGTTGTTTAAACCAATATATTTCAAAGAAATGCCAAGTTGCTAATCAAATTATTAATGAACCAACTTCTTCATCAACTATTATATCAGATATTTCTCTTCCAACATTTCCTTCGGTTACAATACGAAAAATATTCCTGCTAATTTCACGAATCCAATTATCTTACAAATTGCACATTTTGTGCTACTAGAGGTGGTAGAAAGGAACTGTCAGCAAAAATAAACAAATAATTATTTGATGTGTCAAAACGTTCTTAAAGCAGCTATTTGTATCAAATAAATTTATTCTAATAATTATCAGATAATGCAAAGTTTTGAAAAGTATAATTTATGTGATACTTGTAAAGAATTGCGCCATGTTCAAATACGCCATTCCAGTTTAATGTACTTAACTGCCCTAATTGAAAACTGCGACCAAGGCATATCGAAGAATGGTTTGTTTAACCTCCTGAGGTTAACAAAAGAACTAAACAATCTTAGAAACGCCGTCTCATAAAATTTAATCAAACTAATCAGAATATAATAAATGAAGAACACATCATGGCGTACCGTTCTCGCTCACGCGGTAAGTAATCATACAATATTAATATCATCTAATGTTTTTCATACATTTTTTTTTATTGGTGATCCATTTTACCTATTTAAAGCACGCCTTAGCGTGTTTAAATCGAACTTTCAAAAATGCGCGTTTTTTAAAGTTACCATGGCAACATCAACAACTCAAGAAACGTGAAATCTAAGTGATCATTTTTTTATTATTGATCTGACAGCAGGACCTTGTAACGGCAAATAAAATATTACTAACAAATTTAAAACCTTGATCTAAACATTATTTAACACTTTTAATATTATAAATGAAAATACAAAGTACAGTTAGTATTGTTAGATATATTAATTTTTATTTACATATTTTACATTATTAGTTCTTATTCCCATTTTTTGTAGTAATAATGCTAGTATTTATAATTTCAAGGTGCACCAATAAAAAAATAGCGTAAAGTATTCGTGGATAACTGGTCTTTAA